>JAODAL010010361.1:0-105589 GCA_025379985.1 Phyllomedusa bahiana | reverse complement strand
AATAAAAAAAAAAATATCAGAAAGGCAGAAAAGAAGAAGGGTGAGAACATCAGAAATCACAGACCACCTCCAAAGAGTTTGCAGCATCATCTTGCTGCAGATGGTGTCACTGTGCATCGGTCAACAATACAGCACACTTTGCACAAGGAGAAGCTGTATGGGAGAGTGATGCGAAAGAAGCCGTTTCTGAAAGCACGCCACAAACAGTCGCCTGAGGTATGCAAAAGCACATTTGGACAAGCCAGCTTCATTTGGAAGAAGGTCTGTGGACTGATGAAACAAAGATTGAGTTGTTTGGTCATACAAAAAGGCGTTATGCATGGCGTCCCAAAAACACAGCATTCAAATAAAAACACTTGCTACCCACTGTAAAATTTGGTGTAGGTTCCATCATGCTTTGGGGCTGTGTGGCCAATGCCGGCACCGGGAATCTTGTTAAAGTTGAGGGTCGCATGGATTCAACTCAGTATCAGCAGATTCTTCAGAATAATGTACAAGAATCAGTGATGAATTTGAAGTTACGCCGGGGATGGATATTTCAGCAAGACAATGATCCCAAACACAGCTCCAAATTACTCAGGCATTCATGAGAAGAACAATTACAATGTTTGGAATGGCCATCCCAGTCCCAGACCTGAATATCATTGAACATCTGTGGGATACTTTGAAGCGGGCTTGTCCATGCTCGACGACCATCAAACTTAACTGAACTTGAATTGTTTTGTAAAGAGGAATGGTCAAAAATACCTTCATCCAGGATCCAGGAACTGATTAAAAGCTACAGGAAGCGACTAGAGGCTGTTATTTGTGCAAAAGGAGGATCTACTAAATATTAATGTCACTTTTCTGTTGGGGTGCCCATACTTTTGCACCGGTCAAATTCTGGTTTAATGCATATTGCACATTTTGTGTTAGTACAATAAACCTCATTTCAATCCGGAAATATTACTGTGTCCATCACTTATTAGATATATCAAATTGAAATGGCTCTTTCAAACACCCAAATATTTAGAACTAAAAATGATTAAGATTTATAGGGGTGCCCAAACTTTTTCATGTGACTGTATTTCTGATTGTTTATGACAATAAAAGACTGTATTTGGACCATGTGGTCTATATGATATACGGCATACGTCACCAACATATAAGTAAAAAAGCAAAGTATTGCAGTTCAACTAAGCCCCGAGTATGTTTTTGCCCAGGATGTAATAGTGTGCCCAAATCTACAGAATCACTGCAACATAATCCTACAAACTCTCAATCTAAAATATAACTTTTAATAGATCCTTATAAAAACATAATCTCCTAAAACATATCCCAAAAAGCATAATCACCGCTGTTTATACAGATTAAAGATAGTTTTGCGGTGATAGTATGGCCCTACGCCCAGTGTTCTTAGGTAGATATTAAGAAACAGGCCTTTGCAGTGAATGTGGATTTGTCAGGTATGTTCTTCATCTTGTTTCGGTGTATCACAGAGAAAACTACTCAGGCTAGACATCCAGCAGTTTTGACAAAATTTTTATATTCAATATCAGCAGCAATATAGGCTAGATATAATTAGCTGGGCATCTTTCCTTGGTTTGAACTCTATTGCTATTACACCTTCCTACACAGAGGCAGGCAATGTCAGAGTAAACCAGAGTTATAAAATGAGCTGGGATTAAAGAATTTCCCTATACCGATGTATATATCTCAATGGACAGACCATCTGGCCCAGGACCTTGTCATGGAGCCTGAAGCTGTTGCAAACTAGGGGTAATGGCTCACCTAGGAAATCTCTTGGTTTGGCAGATAATTTAGGAAAAAGGACATTAAAATACCTGGGGTATTGAAGTTGCTGTATCTCTCTATTATGAGCATTCTGACTGGTTGTAAATGGGGAACCTCTCTGTACCAAAGCAGGTAGCGCCATCTTACAAGACAATGCATTGTATATGTTTTACAGTAGTAATATAAAACTTAATTTCAGGTTTAGTTGGAAATCAGTTATTAAAAAAATCTCTGTTCTTGAGAATAAAATGTACAAGTGAATAAGGTTAATTCATTCTACTAGCAATGGTTTCATAACTGATTCAATACAAAACCATAGTAAACACATTAATTTATCATGTAAATGCTTTATAATGTATTGAGATATAAACTCGGCTACCAATAAAGCAAACACCTCATTTTTCTGACACAGCTATTTGTATGTTAACAGATGGAGAGGCTGTTGGAACTCTGATTTTCTAATAACAGATGGTGACTGCATCTGCACTGTAACATAAAAGTATAGTACAAGACGACAATTTTGTGCTAAGCACTTGGCATAGCTGTCGCCAATCACACGTCCTCATTTAAAAAAATACTAGCTATGCTTTTAAATAATGTGCATATTCTTATAGAAGAGACCTAACAGCTAACTTTGGATGTCAGTCTGACTGAATTGGCAAGACTCAGGAAACTCAGGCAACAAGCAAATAAATAAAGAGATAAAAAAATATTTATTGTAATACAGAAGTATAAGTGTATGTTCACACAGTGTATTTGCGGTACGTATTTTGGGTCGTAATTGTGCTGCAATACGTCAAAAGTATGGCCCGCAAATACAGTAATTCATAGCTCTCATGCTTACATGCCAGGGAAAGTGAAAATCTATGGGAGCCGGCACAGAGCGATTTAGAAGTATGCGCTGGTACTTCTAAAACACCCGGCGTATTGCGGCCATTACAGTATGTGCCACAATACGCCATGTGAACATACCCTAACACACATGCTTCAAAAAATGTATTAGGTTATCAATAACCTTTTACACCAACATGAATAGTTCTGAAAAATGCAAAATAGGTCACAACATGTGGTAAATTCATTAAAGACATGCATCATTTTTACACCTTGAATACTGATGTAAACGTACACGAGTCATGGGATAGCCAGACAAGTTGCACCAATGTGCACATTTGTGGTAATTCATAATGTTAAGCATCCTACCATTAATAAATGTACATCATATGTACATACACACACACATATATATATATAGTGGGGGAAAAACGTATTTAGTCAGCCACCAATTGTGCAAGTTCTCCCACTTAAAAAGATGAGAGAGGCCTGTAATTGACATCATGGGTAGACCTCAACTATGAGAGACAAAGTGAGAAAACAAATCCTGAAAATCACATTGTCTGATTTGCAAAGAATTTATTGGCAAATTATGGTAGAAAATAAATATTTGGTCACCTACAAACAAGCAAGATTTCTGGTTCTCACAGACCTGTAACTTCTTCTTTAAGAGGCTCTTCTGTCCTCCACTCATTACCTGTAGTAATGGCACCTGTTTGAACTTGATATCAGTATAAAAGACACTTGTTCACAACCTCAGTCACACTCCAAACTCCACTATGGTGATGACCAGAGAGCTGTCGAAGGACACCAGAAACAAAATTGTAGCCTTGCACCAGGCTGGGGAGACTCAATCTGCAACAGGCAAGCAGCTTGATGTGAAGAAATCAACTGTGGGAGCAATAGTTAGAAAATGGAAGACATACAAAACCACTGATAATCTCTCTCCATCTGGGGCTCAACGCAAGATCTCAAAATGATCACAAGAACGGGGAGCAAAAATCCCAGAACCACATGGGGGGACCTAGTGAATGACCTGCAGATAGCTGGGACCAACGTAACAAAGGCTACCATCAGTAATACACTACGCCGCCAGGGACTCAGATCCTGCAGTGCCAGACGTGTCCCCCTGCGTAAGCCAGTACATGACTGGGCCCATCTGAAGTCTGCTAGAGAGCATTTGGATGATCTAGAAGAGTAGAAACACAACTTTTCGTGTTTGGAGGAGTGAGAATGCCGAGTTGCATCTAAAGAACATCATACCTACTGTGAAGCATGGGGGTGGCAACATCATGCTTTTGGGCTGTTTCTCTGCAAAGGGACCAGGACGAATGATCCATGAACATGAAAGAATGAATGGGGCCCTTTATCTTGAGATTTTGAGTGCAAACTCTTATCAGCAAAGGCATTGAAGATGAAACATGGATGGGTCTTTCAGCATGAGAATGATCCCAATACAACACCCGGCCAACGGCAAAAAAAAAGGAAAAATGCTTCTTACGAAGCATTTCAAGGTCCTGGAGTGGCTTAGCCAGTCTCCAGATCTCAACCCCATAGAAAACCTTTGAAGGAAGTTGAAAGTCCGTGTTGCCCAGCGACAGCCCCAAAACATCACTGCTCTAGAGGAGATCTGCATGGAGGAATGGGCCAACATACCAGCAACAGTGTATTCCAACCTTGTGAAGACTTACAGAAAACTTTTGACCTCTGTCATCGCCAACAAAGGTTAATACAAAGTATGAGAGATGAACTTTTGTTATTGACCAAATACTTATTTCCACCATAATTTGCCAATAAATTATTCCCAAATCAGACAATGTGATTTTTGGGATTTGTTTTCTCATTTTGTCTTTCATAGTTGAGGTCTACCTATGATGTCAATTACAGGCCTCTCTCATCTATTTAAGTGGGTGGACATGCACAATTGGTGGCTGACTAAATTATTTTTTTCCTCCACTGTATATATGTATCCGGACATGATAAAAATAAGCATCTGTTCCTTAGAATGTCTTAAAATTGGGCAAATACAACCTAAATGAACATAAACCCATGACAAATTAGGGTGCTTTCACACGCAGTTGCGTTTTTGGCGTGTTTTTGGTGCTTTTTTATGTGTTTTTGGATGCTTTTTTTTGTGCAGAAATGTACAGTACAGCATTCATTGCTGTGCCTTTCTGCACAAAAAAATCCGAAAAACGAATCCGAGAAATGCATAAAAAAAGTTTTTTGCGTTTTTGATGAGTTTTTTTTGTGCAGACAGGCACAGAAATTAATGCTGTACACTGCTGTACATTTTGCATCCAAAAAACGTATCAAAAATGCTCCAAAAAATGCACTGTGTGAAAGCACCCTTATACAGTGTGGCCATTTTATTTACCAAAAACGAGGACACAATGCAAAAGCAGTATGTGAAAAGTGAAGAACACTCCCCTTGCTTCCATAGGAACTAAGAGGATAATGTAACAGCCAGATGATGCCAATAAAATACTTATTAATTGATCATTAGCAAGTGTGACAACCTCTAAAAAGGCAGAGGTTTTGGAGCATTTAGGCACATGTAACCACAATGCCAAGGAGGAATGATATCAGCAATGATCTTAAAGAAGAAATTGTTATTACCCATAAAGTTGGGCAGGGTTATAAGGTAATTCCCAAACAATTTGAATTCCATCTCTCTACACTGAGAAAAAAAAATGTCAAAAGTGTAAAACTTTCAAGACCGGAGTGGAGATGTTAGGACATTATGAAAAGCCCCACATTTGGCAAGCATCAACACACCACACAATATATTAGCACCAAGAACTCATACCCACTGCCAAGCAGGGTGGGGGTTGGGTGATGAAATAGACTTGTTTTTCAGCCAGAGGAATTTACAGTCATTGAGTCGACCATGAACTACCCTGTATACCAAGGTTTTCTAGGGTTTAATGTGAGGCCATCTATCAAACAGTAAAAGCTTGGCTAATCTGGGGCATGCAACAAGACAATGATTCAAGGCACACCAATAAATCTACATAATAATGGCCAAAAAAGAAAAGAATCAAGCTGACGCAATTACCCAGTCAAAGTCCAGACCTCAACCCAATTGAAACGCTGCGGCTGGACCTTAAGAGAGCTGTGTATAAACAAATACCCACAAACCTTAATAAACTCAAGCAACATTGCAAAGAAAAGTGGGGACAAATTCCTCCAGGATGGTTTTAGAGACTGATACAGAAAACAATTATGTCAAAGTGTTGTTGATAATAGTGGTTCTACAAGCAATTAATACATGGGTTGTACTTAGTTTTTCACACACAGCTTTTTCATTTTGGCTTCATTTTTGTTAACTAAATAATGTCATGGAATATTTTGTGTGTTGTCTTTTTCTCATCACTTGCAATATAAATGCAGTTGTTACTCTGGCTGTAGTACCATTTGACTTTCCTCTTATCATGGCTGTCACTTCAATGTTTTTTGTAATAAAGTATATTAATTTAATCTATATTTGGTAAATCTATTAAAATATTTTATAAAAAGAAAAAAAACAAAACCCAAAATGGTGTATCAAAAGCACACTAGTTTTGGTGAACTTCCACTCCCTCTATTTGGTAGTGTCCACCCATATCCTTCAATGTGCCCACCTGTTGTGGACCTTCATGACTTTTGACTGTCAAAGTGCATTCCATTTTATATAGTATCTGTTTTACATATGTCTCTACATATATACTTTGTGAGCCTTAGGTTCTGCATTGATTACTACCATGTTTGTCATACCATGTTATTTTATTGCATTGCATTGTTCTTGTTATAACTTAAAATCCAATAAACCTTTTAATGAGAACAAAAAAATATTTTAAACATTGATTTCAATAGTGCCACACACATTAGTTTAGGTGGTCCTTGGTACATATAATGATGCCCACTCCTTTTTTTTCTTGTCACATACCGAAAATATGTCAGGTAAATTTTATTTCCATAGCCTTCATTTAGTAGGTTTATGTAGGGATGGTACAACTAAGCTGTAGTCAAAATGATGCATCGTGCTCTAGCTTAAGATTTACATATCTACATCAAAGAATTTGCAAGCCTAATCATCCTTGTAGTCTTACAGAGAGTTAACCAATGTAAACTCACTCAGTGACTTGAATGTGTACTCATTTTCAATGAAAGCAGCCAACATAAAAAGACACATAGACGCAAAACAAGCCCAAACAATAATAACGACTGAAAAAAGGTCAATCTTATTTCTAGTATAAACATAGTTGAATCCAATAAAAAAAATAAGACTTACATGAGTTTCCACATCCCCACCAAGAATCTTGCTGTTTTTAAGATAGTGTTCCAAGGACCCAGTCATTAGTGCATCAAATGCTTCTACGTATGGCGCAACACCTAAAGTGTACATGAGAGCCTTAAAGATAGGTAAAATGTGCACACACTACTAGTAACATTTAATCAACAATAAAATATACAACAGTTGAAGCAACTACCTGAACAACTTTAGTTATTTCTGTATATATTTTGCTTAGTGACTGTCTTGTCTACCTACATATAAGAGCTGAAGGACAGAGATCGGAGAGGAGCACTACACTGCATTAAGAAGTATAGTAGTGTAAAGGCTGCTGGGAAATACAGAGTATGCATTGCAATTAAACAAAAAAATCTATTTGTGGGCAAGTGGGGGTGATCCAGCCCAACATTTATGAATGACTATCCATATTACAGCTGTCAAGATGATCTTCATTTACTGAAAGTGGCGCATCATATTCTACATGCCCTTGGGAAACCATAGAACTTGTTCAGCTCAGAAAGGCAACTATATTGCCAAATGTATGGAGTCTGCCACTCTTTATAGCTCGTCACCAGTTTACTCACTTACAGGAACATTTTTATGGAAAAATTAGACCTAACAACCTAACCAGAACCTCAGCTGTATGCAGATTGTCACTTTTAGACTGGTCAATAACAGTGATGTCATTTGATTGACAGATACCAGCAAAAAAAAACATTTTTTGCAGAGGGCACACACAGAAAAATGACTGCAATCATGTTAGATAGCTAATTGTTTAAACCCTTTTGTATTCTGAACTTCACTCACTTGAATGGCCAGTCCATGTTTGTAGTTCACTGGTAGGGAAAAAAAAGAATGAACTCAACATTCTTTTGAGCGGGCTAACCAACCTCCAAATCAGAGGCGAATACAGGAAGTCCACGACTTAAACTGTTCCGACTTACGGTACATCTGTCTTATATTTACAAACGGAGACTTATGGGGCATGTTGGCACTTTAGTTCCATGTTCCACAGGAGATAGTAGCTGTGGAATGAAAAGTTCCAGCATGCCACAGCAGCACATAAGGTCAAAATGAGGTGAAATCCTCTTAACAAGGGCACATGCAGCCAAACAAATGTAAAAACTCTTACCTGCACTACCAAAACTAAAAAAAAATATTTTGTGCTGGAGTTAAATTTAATAAATATACCTTTTCTGACTTACATTCAAATTCAACTTGAGAACAAACCTATCTTGTTAGTAACCCATGGACTGCCTATACTGTGTTTCTTAAATTAAGATCCTTGGCAAAAATCCGAAGATTACATGTCGCATATTTGCCATAAGAAAGGTCCGATGTATGAATCTACCCTAAGGCTCTCAGTTAAGTCCTTGTTTCCTATATAAACTTACCTCCATTTATTCCATTGACAACATCATTCCCTGTTGAGTTAGAAAAACAAGATGTTGACAAGACTGTTTCAAGTCGAATCACAGCTTTCTCCAGCCTGTCCATTAATCCATGCACCTCTGCCATCTTGAACACCTGAGAAATATACAGAGATTTATTAAGCGTATTCATGTCATACTAATACCATAGACGTATGTCATTTGATAAGATAATGTTCTACCTAATATCTTTCTATCAGTAACATGAGTGTACGTAAAAGGAGTGTGTCATCAAAAAATGCCTTATTGTATAGCTCCCGTTTTTATGTTAAACACATTTTTAAGAATTTTTGGTTGTGTTTTTTTTTTTATTTTCCAGATCACTCTCAATTAAAAAAAAAATAAAAAATGCTTAAATCCTGTAGTTTTCACTTTGGCCACTAGGCCAAGTAATAGTCTGACACTTCCTGTTTTGTGAAGAAAGATTAGCTGTACTCTGCTCATTATCAGTAAAAGCAGGGTTACACTGAAAGATACCACCAATAAGTATAAAGAACACAGGATCAACCAGTCACAAAAGGAGATAGTCACAGCTCCCCCTCTCCCCCTCCCTGCACTCTTCTTCCCAGATCACAGAGCATGCCTAGAAAACTCTCCTATAGAAGTCAATGGGACTGATCCAGTCCACAGGCTCCTATGTGCATGAAGCTGCATTAAGGCATACTGTATCTCTAAATGCTGTTAAAGCAGTGCAGGCAAGAATGTTTCCTCCATAATCATATAAGGAAGACTGAATTGAGAAATCTACAGTCAGAAAATAAAAACGGCTAAAAAGAAAAGATTATGTATCAGGGTCTTGATTTAATAAGTGAAAAAAAGTAAGGCGACATATTCCCTTTAGGTGTTGTACTACTGTAGACATTTATTACCTATTTACAGGATGGGTGATAAATGTTTGATCAAAGGCTTTGTGACCAACAAAAATAGCTGAGTACAGTGCTAGTGATTAGTGGATATCACATCTTTGTGAACCCCAGTGTTCAGACACTTATTACCTATCCTGTAAATAGGTGACAAATGTCTAGAAGGGTACAACCCATTTAATAAGCATAACATGACTATATCAAACTCAAATTCTGACTAACAAAGGAAGCAAACTGTTCATCATCAATTCTCACATGTTTATAGATTGGATACAACAACGAGAGCACCCCTATTTTTTCAGGTTAAAATCTTCCAGACACATTTGCCATCGCACCCATAATGCTCCCTTTTTTCTCACTCATATAACTCATATCACTTTTGATAAACTTTACTACTTGTGCTGTTCTAAAAATCTTCTTATTTATTTTATGGGTATGATAGAGTGCCAAAGGGGAATGATTGTTGCTGTGTGCCTGGTAGGGGCACATGTTACCCGAGTTGCTGAGTTGATGGGTGTGTGGAAGTCATCTGTTTCCTTGATCACATCTTAGTGTGTAAAGACAAGCAAAACATTTGCAAACAGATGTAGCTGTGATCAAAAGTCAAAGGTTGAAGCAAAGAACAGAAGAGCGTTTTGTCAAACTGTAGCCAAAAAAACACAAACCTATAGCCCTCAAACTTTTATATTGGTGCCCTTAAACTTCCATTTCACTTTGCAGTAGATTGAGAGAGCATATTTCTGTGTTTTTTTTACTTCAGTTTGACAATGTACTCTTCTGTTCTTCTCATTAAGCTTTGACACAGATGCTCCTACCAGACGCACACCAACAATTATTCCCCTTGGAACTCTGTCAGGTCTGACATATCAAGACATTTTAAGAACAGTACAAGTAATAAGTGTATTAACAGCATTTCAAGCTGTGTGACTGAGAAAAAAGAGGGCACTAAAGGTGATCTGAATACCCCATTCACTTGTA
Source organism: Phyllomedusa bahiana (assembly GCA_025379985.1). Classification (NCBI taxonomy): domain Eukaryota; kingdom Metazoa; phylum Chordata; class Amphibia; order Anura; family Hylidae; genus Phyllomedusa; species Phyllomedusa bahiana. The sequence continues at coordinate 95,441 of JAODAL010010361.1, read as the reverse complement.
CAACACTGAAAACTGTTGCAAATTTGTATCTGTACCCAGCCTAATAGTTTTGCAAAAATCTTACCAGCACAGATGATGAGTGGGTGTTGGTTTGGCACTTTGGGCGACATGTATGATTTAGGGCGCTTCGACGCCACTGTAATTGTGCATAATCATCGTGTAGAATGCGACTGATTTATGAACTGTTTTTCTACGGGTCATAAATCAGGCACATTCTAGCGCAGAAATGACAATTCTGGCGCAGATAAACCACTTTTAAAGTGGTCTACCTGTTCCTGCAGTAATGCAATTGGATTTGCAGTACTAAAGCTATAAATGTGTAGCTTCGTACGGTTCTCGTGTGCCCCGCCTCCCGCACGCCCCCCCCGAAATCAGGCGCATAACAAAGTGCCACGGGCACTCTGGAATGTGCGTGATACTGGCGTATGGGCAATTTTAAACTATAGCGAACAGGCCTGCGCCAGATGTCGGGCTGAAAAGACACCAGACTTCTGGCGCAGCCCTGTTCAACATGTCGCCCTTTGTCTCTTTTTACAGAAAGAATAGTATTGGGGGAGGCTCCTGCTGCAGCCACTTGCCTTACAGAGACTAGTCAGATCTACAGTCTGAAGAACAATGGGGCAATGCTTGATCGCATATTATTTTGATTACAGTATGAGACTCAGTATGGGTAATGAGTTATGATCACATGGCATCCAATAGAGCATTTAAAAAAATAAAATCTAGCAGATATGTATGGAATACAGCATAAATAATTACTTTATGGCTCTGTATCAAATTATACTGAATAGTCACTGTATGGTATACTACTCCTGTACTTTCCTATGCAATCTCATGCTCTTTCCTAAATTGACATATATTGCATCCAGTGCCCCTAAATCTTTGAATAGGTACAGATACCAGTAAGGTGCCGGGACTACCAATATGCTTCTGAAATACTACCGCAGTAGCTATATTTTTTGCAATGTTGACAAGAGCTAGCTATGTATAAACTTAAAAATATGAGCTCCCTTTTGATATATTACCAAATGAATCTATTATTTATGTTTGAATGTTAGGATCAGGAAATGCTTTGTTGCGCAAGGATACAGCAGAGACAGCTATCAGCTACTTTACAAGCATTATTAGATTGTTTACAATGTGCCGTATGTTTTGGGCTGAAGAAATAAATCAATCTGCCAAAACACGGGGCAGATTTACAATACTGTCAAGGCTCTGTCCCAAACAATGGGATCTCTTTGGATTTTCAGCAGATTCGGCATTTAGAATCCGCTGAAAATTCACCTGTATGCAGTGCAGCAAAGACAGCAATAAAAAATCCGTGCTGGAGTCTACACAGCACGGATTTTTTTCCGACCGGTTTTGAAATCCATTGAATTCTGGTGGATTTTAAAAAAATGCTGATTCCACAGGACACCCCCCATTAATGACAAGGCCGATGGCAAATCCGAAAACCAACACAGTTTTTAGCACAAATCTGCACCAAAAACCGCGGTCCAGTGATATTAAAATGCTGCATTTAGATGGCATTTTAACATTGCTTTTTGACCCACCAAAACTTAGACAGTGTAAACTTTACAGACAGTTTAAAAAAGCGATAATTGGTGTAGAAATGGGTTTTAAAGGGGTTTTTTAAAAAAAGACAAAAATTTTTAAAACTCACCCCCAAAAGTCGCAGAAATTCAGAATTAAGGGCCACATGTATGAATTTTTTGGCCCTGATAACAGTTCAAAAACCTTTAAGGTGTAAGCGCGCCAGAAGTATGAACCTGTTCTTCTGCAGTTCGTACAACAGTGCAGTCTAGTCCAATACAAAAACCAGGCTCAGCAGACCACCTTTTACTTGGTCTGGCTTTTAATGTTCTGCCCCCCAAAAATCATAAAAGTGTCACTTTTATCAAAAATGGTGCACGCCCCCCAAAAGCCCCAAAACTTGGCGCCTAAAAAAAGTCTTTGGGGGAAGGTACTGAGCACGGGCTACTACGCTTTTTGAGGTCAGAAATTTTGGCGCGGGGCCGTTCAAACATGTGCCCAAGGTTTGGGGCTTTTTTTTTGGCAATATTTTAGCACTTTTACCACTCGGCTTTCCCAGAGTGCTGTATACCCAAAAATTTTTGTTGTGTTCCGAAAGGGGCCTTTGCTTGGGTTTTTACGCATTTGGCTGATCTTGTCAAAATATTTGGGCTTTTTGGTCGTCCCAATACCAAATTCTATTACAGTCTATTTGAAAAAAATTCTGGACATTTTTATGGCTTCTGGAAAGCATCTACAGCAGCCAAATACTTATAAATTTCATGGGGTTAGGGTTAACCTTACCCTAACTCTAACACCAATCCCAACTGGGACTTTGGGTTGTTTATTTAACACATTCTGAAAAAATCGGTTCTTGCTGAACTGAATCGAATCACTGATATTTGGGTCAAATTTACCCATATCCGTAGAACAACACCAATGTTCTAGATAAAACATGTCAGTTTTTTTTAGCCAAAACAACAAAAAAGGGGTCCCCTCCAGATGCGAGTAAAATTTACTTCACATTTGAAAAACATTACAAATATTTCCCCGGTTTTAATAGTTTTTCCTAAGAGATTTACAGTCAGAAAACGAGCTCCATTCCATTCATATATATACATACAGTATATATTTAGTATATGTATGTAAATTATATTAGTCTAAATATAGTATATATGTTTTTAAATAATAAAAATTATATAAAATATATATATAATAAAATTTAAATATTAATTATACACATACCGTACAAGAAGCCAGCTGATTTCTCAGTAGGGATGCATTCCAGATCTGTAACACCGCCAGCATCTATCTCTGCTCAATTCCTTCCATACTGCCAGGCATAATTGAAAGGGCCCCAGGGATAAGGGGTTTTTTGAATTTTAAAAAAAACCCCACGGAAAATTATTCACGATGGCCCCCCGCAACACTTGCATCTCTTTGGTTTCAAAATGTTTTAAGATTTCAGGTTTTTAAATACCTTTTACACATTGCAAAAAAATGTTACTTATAAAAAAAAAAATATTAACCAGTAACAACCACTAAATTTTGAAGTAAAATACTACTGCATCTCAAAAATTTAGGATATCATTGAAAATGAAAGGGGTTCTCCAAGACTATCTTTGATTTTTTATGGGGCTCACAATGTTTTAAGAAAAACCTTGAAATTTCATTGTAATGAGTCTATACAATATAGGGTTTCTGTATTTCTTAAATTTTTGATATCAATTATCTTTCAGTGATATTCTAATTTTTTTGAGATGCACTAGTAATTTCTGGTGGATTGCAGTTGTATTATGATGGGTCACACCCTTTTAACGCTTCTGTTAAATATCTTAAAGTCTCTGTTCAGAACACAGGGTAGGTCACACTTGCGTACTACTCTCCATGCCTTTTATGGGAGTTTTTGGGAAAAAACGAACCACACTTGCTGACCAAGCCCAAGAACAAATGGGTGGGGAGACACAAGCACAACCTACTCTCTGTTTTAAAGAGAACCTGTAACATTCAAAGTGCTATTTAATTTGCAGGTAATTGTTATAGAGTAAGAAGAGCTGAACGGATTGATATATAGTTTTGTGAGTAAAAATGCATCCAAAAGTAACTATTTAATAAAACCTTTTTATTCTGGGTTTAGGAGTCCAAAGGGGGTGTTTTAGTGATTACAGCCAGTCATTTGGAAAACAAAAAAAGAGGGGTGTCAATTACGATAAAACCCCCACTGGACCCGAACCAGAATAAGCAAAAAATTTATATGAATAAACTCCAAATTCTCTTAAATCTTTCCCTATAAAACTAAAAACAATGTGTTTTAGCTTCCCTCCAAAACAGCTGCAGCAGAACATTGCAGTTCAAAAAAACAGGTTCCCTTTTGGGTTTAAAAAGGGTTTTTCTAAATACAAAAATTGCTTTTTAAAATTTAAAAATCTTTCAAAAACAAGTACTTTACAATATATGTCCATTAACAGGCCCACCCATTCCAAAATATCCCCTCTTTTATGGGTGCATCAGCCCAGGTCCTTAGCTGTAGACCTGTTAATCTCTTTTTTGGGGGTGCCAGCATGGTTTTAACTACAGACCGGGTTTTACGCACCTAGTAGAAACCCGTAAAAACGCCCCCGAATTCAAAAAGAAAAAAAGAAAACAGGATGAGGGAAGATGAATCAATGTAGTGGGGACAAGCCCTTTAATGGTTAGCACTTGTGAAAGTGGCACCTTGGCCCTGTATTTTACCACAGCTATCAAATGAATGATTTGCAAATACCTGCCCAGTGTTTACTGTGCTGTCATGACTTTTGGGGGACCATTCCTAAGGTAGGCGAGGATCCCATATGAATTACACATTGATGGTATAATCAAAAGAGAAAAAAAAAGCAGTGTTGAGGCCGTCCAATTTATAAAAAGTAAAACTTGACTTTTATTAGGGCATGTTAAAATTTGACAGTATGTTACGACTAAGGCTATGTTCACACGGCTTAATTGTGGGCACGTATTTCTCCCGCAATTACGCCGTGTGTACAGGGGTGGGGCGGGAGCGGGGCCCCATAGACATTCATTATTCCGGCGCGAAATACGCCGTGAATAAATGACATGTCACTTCTTTCCCCACTCGCCGTATTCGCCGAGCAGGGAGAGGAGCCGTAATCCATAGTTCTCTAGGAGAACTGTGGATTACCGTAATGACTGGGACGTATCTCGCACCGTATTTCACGCAGTATGGCGCGAAATACGGGCCGAGATACGGCCCAAAATAAGTCGTGTGAACATGGCCTTAGGCTCTTTTATTGCCGAAACGCGTCAGTGTGATCATGTTTTCACTCAGATTTTAACAGGACCTAGTGAAAGTCAAGTTTTGCTTTTTATAAACTGAACGCCAGCAACACTTTGCTTCTTTTGATGCTGGATTCGTTTCTCCTCTGATTATGCTATTTGCAAGCGGTTGAAGCTGCTGCTGTGAGTTTTGTGCATCAAGCAGATACTTCTACCTTCAGACACGGTGAGCTGGTAACCTTCCTTATACGTTGATGGTATATCCTAAATGATATAAATGCATCCTTTAATTACCCAAAAATTACAATTGATGCCTGTAGCTCCCATGTGTGACTGAGTATACAACATCATAATCTATCCAATATTCAGGGGAGGCCGAGATTCTTTCACAGATTGCTGTGGAGGGACTAAGTGGGAAATAAAGCTGCAGGAAACGTTGATTAAAGTAACAATGTGCAATTTATGTGACACATGAAAGAAGAAATTAAAGGAAAGCGTAAATGAAGGATAATTTGAGCAACGGGGTGGAAATACAGTTCACACAATGCAGATATGGTGAAGCCAAAACATGGATTTCCTTTTTAGTTAAAGTAACACCACAGCTGAATATCATAAAGATTGATAAAGATTCCTGCTTCTACTGTCAATTGAAATTCCTTTTATGTCTGAAAGCAAATTTAAACCAGGAACACAAGCTACACCAGCACCAAAACTACACTGTGTGAACACAACCAGTAAAGCGCTGTTCACACCTGCATGTAATATTTTCTGTCAGGACTCTGCTGGTTTTCAAGATAAGAATGATGGACCCTGCTGCCATATTCTTTCCAGCAAAGAAAACAGACCTAACAGGCCGGTGAGAAGTTATTGGAAACCGTGATACCTGTGATGGCATCTGGTATTATGAACAAAGTCTAAAAAAGCCTCTGTCCCTGTTACTGCAGGCACTATGGTAAGCTCTGTGGTTTTTACTGAGAATATTACTGGCCTCACTGTAGTTGGCGCTGGGGCTATCTGACTGGCACATACAAATGCTAGTATGCCTATATTTACATTTAGTATTTAAAAATACACAGTCAAGTCACATTATTATGACCACCAGCTAACATCCAGAATAATTGTCATGTACAGCACAGACTGCATGTAGGCAGGCTGGTAGGTTGTCACAGGTATCTGTAGCCATGCTGACTACAGTGCCCCCCACAGCTACTGTAGGGTGCATGGGGAAGGATCCACAGAGCAATAATGACAATTGAGGTCGTCCAACAGATGCCCAATTGGGTTAAAGTCTGGGAAATTAGGAGGCCAGAGAAGTACTTGGAAGTCTTGGTCATCCTGTTACAACCAATGTCAGATATTTCTAGTTGTGTGACATTTTGCATTGTCTTGCTGAAAGATCTCATCCACCCAATGGAAGAGAATCAGCAAGCATGGGTGTATTTATCTGTAAGGATGCATTCATGCCAAAATCGGTTGATTGTGTGTAACGCACAGAGGTAGTGGATCCCCTGGACCACTGCAAGCGATGGAGAACGCCCTCGCCAGGGAGCGGAGTCTAAGTAGAACCCGGTTTTCACCAGAGCCCGCCGCAAAGCGGGATGGACTTGCTGCTGAGGGAGACTACCAGATCGCTTCCACTGGCGGGACTTGCTTGCGGTGGCGGCCAAGGGTAAGTGTGGTACAAAATCGTCAGGCAGAGTCGTAGTCGGGCAGTAGGTCAGGACAGGTGGCAGAGGTTCTTGGACGAGAGACAGAAACTACGATGAAGTACACAGGAATCACGGAAGAGGCAGAAAACGCTTTCTCAGTATGCTACAAAGGCACTAAATATCCAGCACCCTAGCCCTTTAAATCTGCAGAAGCCACCGCGCGCACGCCCTAGGAAGCAGGGACGCGTGCACTGGCCGGCACTAGGGCGCGGGGAGTCAGGAGCGTGGATGGGTAAGCTACTGGACTCCGGGGGATGAGTGCGCCCACGGCCCGGCACCCGAACCACGGAGCCACTCGCCCCCGGCATCAGGAGACAGCGGTCGGACGGATACGCTCGCAGCCTGCCCCACGGGCTGCAGTGCCGTCCGTGACAGTACCGCCCCCCCCTTAGGTCTCTCCCTCTTTTTAGCCTGGAGGAACCTCTGTACTAGCTCCCGATCCAGAATGTTATCCTCCGGCTCCAATGACGTTTCCTCGGGCCCAAACCCCTTCCAATCGATGAGAAAATACATTTTCACTTTAGAGATCCTCATATCTAGGATCTCCTTTACCGGAAAAACGTTAGTGGCATCCGCTACAGGAAAAGGAGGGGCTGCCTTACGAGAAAAACGGTTCAGAACCAGAGGTTTGAGAAGGGAAACATGAAAGGAGTTTGAGATGCGCATGGAAGGCGGGAGCCGGAGTTTATAGGCCACCAGGTTTATGCGTTTAAGCACTTTGAATGGACCCACGTAGCGGGGCCCCAATTTATAACTCGGAATTCTAAGGCGGACATATTTGGCCGATAACCATACTTTATCACCCGGGGAAAAAACTGGGGTGGAACTCCTTCACTTATCTGCCTGAGTCTTCGTGCGTGCCGAAGCTCGAAGCAGCGACTGGCGAGTCAGGGCCCAAACGACCTTGATATCTTGGACCAACGTATCCGCTGCTGGGACCTCAGACTGGGATGCTAGCGGGAGTGGTGGGTGGGGGTACATACCTTACACAATGTAGAAGGGAGAGGCACCCGCGGATTCAGAAGCTAGAGAATTGTACGAGAATTCTGCCCACGACAGCAAATTGGACCAGATCCTGACGAGCCGAGACAAGTGGCGCAAATAATTTCCCAGGACCTGGTTGACCCTCTCTACCTGACCATTCGTCTGGGGGTGGTAGGCCGAGGAGAAGTCGAGCTTCACCTGAAGTTGGGAACAAAGGGCCCGCCAGGATTTAGAAACGAATTGGACCCCTCGATCCGAGACAATTTGTAGGGGTAACCCGTGCAAACGAAAAATGTGGTGAAAAAACAGGTTGGCCAGGTGTGGGGCAGAGGGTAAGCCTGGCAACGGGACAAAATGCACCATTTTTGAAAACCGATCCGTGACCACCCAGATGACGGTGTTACCAGAAGAGAGGGGAGGTCGGTTATGAAGTCCATGGCCACGTGCGACCAGGGACTGGTAGGGATGGGCAAGGGATGCAGAAGTCCCGCCGGCTTGTGATGAGGCGTTTTATTACGGGCACAGGTGATGCAGGACTCAATGAACTTCCTGACATCCTTAGCGAGGTCCAGCCACCAATAGAACCGGTAGATAAGGAGACAAGTCTTACGGGCACCAGGATGTCCAGCCATCAAAGAACAATGTCTCCACTTCAAGACTTTTCTTCGGAGCATGGGGCCCACGTCTGTTCTCCCTGGCGGGACATTCCGGTGGTCAACAGGAGCTGCGGAGACAAGGCGCTCGGGGGGTATAATGTGTTCTGGGGCCACTTCTTCACCGATCACATTGGCCGCACGTGAAAAGGCATCAGCCTTGACATTCTTTGCCGTGGGACGGAAGTGGATCTGGAAATTAAGTCGGGAAAAGAATAGAGACCAACTGGCCTGGCGAGGATTGAGTCATTGGGCAGACTGGACATATTGAAGGTTTTTATGGTCCGAATAGATACTGATGGGATGCCTGGCACCTTCCAACAGATACCACCATTCCTCTAATGCCAGTTTAATAGCCAGCAACTCCCGATCCCCGATAGTATAATTCCTCTCCGCTGGCGAGAACGTCTTGGAGTAGAAACCACAAGTGACTGTTTTGCCCGTAGGCCCCTTTTGCATGAGGACTGCCCCAACCCCAACAGATGAGGCATCCACCTCAAGCGAAAAAGGCTTCGCAGGGTCCGGTTGAGCCAGGATAGACGCAGAGGTGAAAGCGGTTTTCAACTTCGAGAATGCTTCCTCAGCTTCGGGTGGAAAACTTCTAGGGTTGGAGTTCTTCTTAGTGAGGGCCACAATTGGGGCCACCAGCGTGGAGAAGTGCGGGATGAACTGACGATAGTAGTTGCAGAACCCTAAAAAACGTTGTATGGCCCGAAGGCCAACTGGGCGTGGCCATTGCGGAATGGCAGACAGTTTCACTGGATCCATCCGTAAGCCTTTGTAAGAGATGATGTAGCACAGAAATGGCAGACTTGTCTGCTTGGCGTACAAGTGATTGGCTCGAAGGCGTCTCAATACTTGGCGGACGTGAACTTGGTGAGTCTCCAGATTGGGCGAGTATACTAAGATGTCGTCCAGGTAAACCACGACACAGGTGTAAAGGAGATCCCTGAAAATGTCATTCATGAACTCCTGGAAGACGGCTGGGGCATTGCACAGCCCAAAAGGCATGACCAGGTATTCGAAGTGTCCGTCCCTTGTGTTAAAAGCTGTTTTCCATTCATCTCCTTTTCGGATACGGACCAGATTGTAGGCTCTCCTCAAATCCAGCTTGGAAAAGATCTTCACCCCTCACAGGCGATCAAAGAGCTACGTGATCAGGGGTAACGGGTAACGATTCTTTACCGCGATCTTATCAAGACCCCGTTAATTGATGCAGGGCCGCAAGGAGCCGTCCTTCTTTTCTACGAAGAAAAATCCCGCACCCACGGGAGAGGAGGATTTACGAATAAACCCCTTCTGGAGGTTTTTACGTACATATTCCAACATGGCTTGGGTCTCGGGAACAGACCAGGGATAGATTCTGCCCCGGGGATGACTGGTACCCGGCAGTAGGTCAATCGGGCAGTCGTATGGCCGATGAGGAGGAAGGGTCTCCGCCTTTTTCTCTGAGAAAACATCGGCGAACCCCTGATATTCAGCCAGTAGGTCGGGCAACAGCTCGCGGGCGTCGAATGAGAGCTGGGAAGCACCGGGCGAGGTGCCACCAAACAATGACTCAAGCAGCTAGGCCCCCAGCGGGTTACCTCTCCAGGCATCCAATCCAGAGTAGGGGAGTGGAGCCGCAGCCACAGAAGGCATAGGAGAACTGCTGAAGAGGAGCAGGGCAACACGAAGAAAGTGATCTTCTCCTTAGGCAAGGCTTCTACACGGAGAGTCAACGGCTTGGTGATAAACTGTATGGTGTCACTTAAAATTTCTCCGCTGACCTAGGAGATGACCAACGACTTTTCCAGACGGACCACCAGGAGGATGCGACACCAAGGAATGGTGAATAAAGTTCCTGGCTGAGCCCGAGTCCAGAAAGGCTGGGACCTGGAACGTGAGTCCGGAGTCTGTCACGATTTGGACCGGCATCGTGAGACGTGGAGAGGAGAAACTTGCACCTAGGGACGCCTCTCCCACGGGACCTAGGTGCAGGCATTTCCCAGACGCTTGGAACGTTGAGGACAATTCCTCCGGAAATGCCCTGGGCTGCCACAGTAGAGGCACAGATTCTCTGATCGTCGTCGGGCCAATTCTTGCTCGGAAAGTTGCACCCGGTCGACCTGCATAGGTTCCTCACTGGGTATGGGTGATGATTCCATAGGAGGCCTCTGGAACACCGGGGCCAGGTGAGGGAACTGATATGGTCGGGCTGTCTCACATTCTTGCCGAAGCTCCTCTTGCCTTTCAGCATAACGCACGTCATGGTGGGTGGCCAGGCGGATTAACTCAGTGAGGGAAGATGGGGTGTCTCTTGCAGCCAACACATCCTTAACCCTACCGGAGAGGCCTTTCTTGATGGTGGCGCACAGGGCGGCCTCCTCCCAGGACAGTTCAGAAGCTAAGGTGCGGAACTGCACCGCGTAGTCTCCCACCGAAGAATCCCCATGGTGCAAGTTTAGGAGGGCGGTTTCAGCGGAGGATGCTCGCGCAGGTTCCTCAAACACACTGCGGAATTCCTTAAGGAAGGCCTGTAGGTCCACTGTCACTGGATCGCTCCTGTCCCAGAGGAGGGTAGCCCATGCCAGGGCCTTACCGGAGAGTAGACTAATCACGAACACCACCATCGAACGTTCGGACAGTAATTGGTCCGTCATTAACTCGATGTGCATGGTGCACTGGGTGAGGAACCCCCTGCAGAGCTTAGGATCTGTCGAACTTGGCCAGCAGCGATAAACGGAGCTTGGGACCCGACGGAGCCAGTGGAACTGCCGGAGTGGAAGCAACTACGGAAGAAGGAGGAGGTTGCCGTTGGGTGGTGACGAGTTGCTGCATCATCATGGATAATTGCCCTAACTGTTGCGCCTGTTGCTGAGCCTGCTGGGCAACAATGCTGGTTAGATCCGCCACACTGGGCAACGGCACCTTGGCGGGATCCATGGCTGGATCTTACTGTAACGCACAGAGGTAGTGGATCCGCTGGACCACCGCAAGCGATGGTGAAAGCCCTCACCAGGGAGCGGAGTCTAAGTGGAATCTGGTTTTCACCAGAGCCCGCCGCAAAGTGGGATGGACTTGATGCGGCGGGAAACTACCAGGTCACTTCCACTGGCGAGACTTGCTTGTGGTGGCGGCCAAGGGTAAGCGTGGTACAAAATCATCAAGCAGAGTCGTAGTCGGGGTCAGGCGGCAGGTCAGGGCAGGCGACAGAGGTTCGTGGACGAGAGACAGAAACTAGGCGGTACGGTACACAGGAATCACGGAAGAGGCAGAAAACGCTTTCTCAGTAGGCTGCAAAGGCACTAAAGATCCGGCGGAGAGCTGCCGGAGGCGGAGCCCCTAAATAGGGTCAGTGGCTGGCAACAGCCAATTACCACCGCGCTGGCCCTTTAAATCTGCAGAAGCCAGCGTGTGCGCGCCCTAGGGAGCGGGGACGCACGCACCGACCGGCACTAGGGCGCGGGGAGTCAGGAGCGCGGATGGGTAAGTAACTGGACTCTGGGGGACGAGTGCGCCCATGGCCCGGCACCCAGACCGCGGAGCCACTCGCCCCCAGCACCGGGGATACAGCGGTCGGACAGAGACGCTCGCAGCCTGCCCCACAGGCTGCAGCGCTGTCCGTGACATTGTGCCTTCCCCGTGGATGCGTGGTCCCAAAAAATGCCAAGAAAACATAACCAGGATCATAACCCTGCCACCATCAGCTTGTGTTCTTCCAGTAATTATTGCAGAGTGTTTGTTTGCTGTTGTTTCTCACTAAACACATCAGGGTCCTCTGTTCAATGAAGCAGAAAACATGAAAACAACCCTTTGCCAATCAACTGAGCTCTAATTCCAATACCGCCGTAAAAACTGAAACACATGAAGGTAGTGGAATATCTTAACTTTTCTAAATGCTGTTTATAGTGTTTTATGAAACCTTTAAACTCCCGGATACCCCCTTTAAGGCAGTGCTGGAAAATAATGGTGGTCACACAAAGTATTGACACTATGGGCACAGTTTTTTAAAACAGACGTATCAGAAATGATCACAGGTTCTCTTTAAAGCATGATAAAACTACCCTTCTAGAAGAATTAGTAGAGTATATCCACATGCAGCAGATTTGTTGCAGAAATTTCTGCAACTGTCCCATTCATCAGAATGAGGCGTGTTCAAGCTGCCATAACAACCCCACTCATTTATGGAACAGATTTTTAAACACAAAAATTTTGGAAACAGGTCTGCCACATGTGAATATATCCTTAAAGGGGTTGTCTCATCTCAAAGTTTCATAGGATGCATGAATGAAATAATGCTGCTTTGCTCTGTCACTTCCCAGTCAAGCTGTCTGTAATTAGCATATGAGCTCTGTGTATTCAGACTTCTGCTAATTAGATAAATCTCATGCTGTCAGGACCAGGGAAACTTCTGAGTTAAACTAAACAGCAGTCATTACTGGCTTTTGTCTGAAAGATCAGATAACAAACAAGCTCTCACTGTCTGGAGTTCTGTGCTGTCGCGGCCTGTGTGATGCTGTCACTCCCTGCTATCAGATAGAACAAACAGCAGGGGGGGAAAAGGTACACAGGTCGGTCACTTGGGAAACTAGAAAACCCTCAGAAGGTGATAAAATCACTTGTAGCTCCTTAACAAAAAAAATGAACAACGCAATATATTTGGAAAACATCTTTATTTAGTATTCCCAAAGCTATTCTTTGTAGCGAGACTACCCCTTTAAGCTGAAAAGTGAGATCCAGCTCACCTCAGGCATATCAAACTGAATATTAATTGTAAGCAACTAATGTTGTGAAATTGGTTGTGTGGTTCATCTTTGATAGAAGATTTTAAAGGGCTTGCCCATCAAAAGAAATTATGTTGCGTCATGGCCAGGTCCAAAAAAACCCCCTAATACTTACCTAGCTGCCTGTTCCGTGCCGCTGCCACTCTGGAGCTCCTGGTGATCGACTCCTCTCTATGTCAGAGTTCCCCTCGCGACACAGAGAAGAGGCATAAAAATCCATTCTCCCATGATGAAGCGTGAGTGTCACCAGCATGTCGATGCGGGAAATCGAGAGGAGTTGATCTATGGGAGCATTACAGCGGCGGGGACAGCTAGGCAAGTATTAGTTTTTTTTTTTACTTTTTTGGACCACCCCGGTCCCAGAGCAACATGCTTTCTTTTTGATGGACAACCCCTTAACTCCTTAACGACCGCACACCGTCTTTTGACGGCGGGCATTTCAGGTCGTTTGTCTGCAGCGACGTCTTTAGACGTCGCTGCAGACATCGGAGTTTGCGGCGTCCGGGCGCCGCAGCTGTGCTGGGATCGGGGCTGTACTACACAGCCCTGATCCCAGAGCATCCCCTGCGAGCATCGGGGAGCAGAGGAAACCAGTGCTTTAACCCTTTGATTGCGGCGGATCATCACCGCAGCGCAATCAAAGGGTTCCCCTGCTCTGTCGGGTGATCGGAACACCTGGTCACCCGACAGAGCTCGGGGAACGGCTGCACAGTCAGCCCTGGGAACCTAGAGTGGCCCCAGAACTGTCTGTGTAACAAGCCAGTGACCAGGGCACACTGTGTGCTGTCCTGATCACAGCCTGTGTCAGACTGACACAGATTATAATGTATTAGCATATATGAATATGCTAATACATTACCAAGTGGAAAAAAAAAAAAAAAAAAAAAAGAATAAAAAAATAAATAATAAAATAAAAATAAATATTTAATAAAAAATAATTGTGCATATATTACACACACAAAAAAACCTACACATATTAGGTATCCACACGACCGTAATAACCTGTAGAATTAATTTAACAAATTATTAAGTGTGAAATGTGAATGGTGTAAAAAATGTAAAAAAAAATTAAAATGGTGCAATTATTTATAAGTGAACTTAAACTATTCCCCCATAAAGTACAACTTGTCTCGAATAAAACAAGGCCTCATACAGCTGCGTCATTGAAAAAATAAAAAAGTTACAACTGTTACAACGCGAGGAGGCAAAAACTAAAAAAATGTTCTGGTCATTATCTACTTTTCAGGCGTTTGGCTTAAGGGGTTAAAAGAAACGGATGTAATGAGCAACTGTGGACTTTATGGCAACACTTGGGGGTACCCAGCCCTGGTCAACATTCTAGCAATTGCAATCAAGATAAGAATAGGATTATGTTGAGTTTCCATCTATCTTTTCCTTTTCCTCAGTTTGTGTTCAGTTTTCCAATGCATCTCCATCTCCCTTCCATTATCTATGGTAAAAACCAACTGCGTGTTACCTGTGGTTATGAGCCCCATTGCAGCTGCAGCTATTGTAATAGTTATGTCCCTGAGGTACAGGTACACTGCCAAGAGGGCAGTATGGACAGTACTCCTGTCAGGGGCCCTAATCAAAAAGGGGCCCACTGATATGTTAAAAAATATGAACTAGTAATGAGTGGAGGCCCCACTTGATTTGACTGTATGGGACCCTGAAATGGTTAATAGATGACTGATGGCCGCCCTGTGCTGATATGTATCGTATATTCAGTTCTGTGGGGGCCATAAAACATTGCTAATATTTACCCATCCAACACACTGGATTAGCATAGAATGAAGCCTTAAAGCAGACAATCCCCACATAAAGACTCATCAGAAATTTGTGGACATCTGCCTTCAAGTAAAAGGACCAGTCATAAATGTCACAGTGTGCGCACAGGTCACTGGCAGAACAACGGAAATCTAATGCCAGAGGATAGGTTCAGCAGGCAATGGGGACCATTAAAGAGCCAAAGAAATGTGCTCTAGCTAAATAGACTGCAATAGGCTATTTTTATTCATGCAATAATCTATTTTTATGCTTATGTCTTTTTTATTACAAAATGGAGAATTTGAGTTCCTCTAAAACACTACCCACTTCTAATCTGTGTTAATTAAATCCTGCAAAATGCCTTGGCTACAGCAGAGAAGCCAGATAGACTAGCATCCCTTCACTGCATCCTTCTGTCATTTTTTCTTGTCGTGCATGAATTTATGCCACAGTGAAACTGCTCTAATAATTTGTGTGTCAATCATCCTACTTTTTCTGTGCGATCTGCATTATAGAGCTCCATTTTTAGCCTTCATTCCTATACACCATTAGATGTAATCACCTTTTCTGAAGTGCAGTGCGCGCCATATAATTATATGTTACCAACAGCTAAACCCATTATGCAGTGTAAAGTGCAGAACATGGATTTTAGGAAGCATTATAATCAGGGAAATATACATTTTCTCAAACACCATAAAAGAAATGACTAATTCAGAATTATAGGCATCACACGGTGTACGGTTAGGGATCATTGTCTAGGAGACTGAGCAGGATCACCCACACAATTCTATAAAAATCATTTTCTAAAGACTTGGTTCATAGGTATAAAAATGATCCATAGATCTCGTAGATGTTTTTAAATGGACAAAACAGTTGGTGATACCATTGAGGTTGGTATCTGTAATGTACCGCTACATCAGTCTTCATTTCCTGCCCTGACCCCTCCCACTTCAAATTTACAAGAAACTCTTGAAATAAGTAGCAGTTGTAAATGACGCATTAAATCCGAGGTTGAAACATTGCAGAATCCATATCTAATATCCGCACCTTTCTGGGTGAATTTTATTATTATTATTTCATTTTTTGTGTGATGCAGATTGGCTTTATGTCAATTATCTGAGCAAATTCCGCATGAAGGAAATGACATGTCGCTTATTTTTTATAATGCAATATGGATTTTAAAGTGTACCTCAAATTCTAAGCAACGTTCAATAAATCAACAGTACAAGCAAAAATAAAAAATTTGTAATACATTTTACAACAAAATATCAGCAACAGTCTACTAAGGGTGTGAATGATCTGACTAATTACTGATTGTTTAACTCATAGATCCCCTCATATAACACAGTATTATGTCCTGTGTTCCCTCCATATAACACAGTCATACAGTCTCCAGCCTGATAACAGAGGGGAAAGGGGGGGTGGGGCAGTGTGCATTCCTCACACGTGTTTCATCAGTTCAGGCTGTGTGTATAACTGGTTGTAGCACAGCAAGGAGCTTGTGGAGCCTGGAGATGAAGGCTCTGCAGACATAAGAAGCATGAAGGAGGCTGTATAGCTGTCCAGACAACCTTCCTCTTCCACTGCTAACACAGAATGATGATGTCACAGCTCTTCAGTGAGGAGAGACACGCCTGCTGAGAAGAGAGACTCGCCCCTGGATTTCAAATTCAATCTCATAGAATTAGCTGAAGAGCATGAACAATTCAAAAGATATAACCCCTTTAAACGAACTCAAACACGCATCTAATAATGTGCAGTGTGATTTACATTGCTTTTACTTTGAAACACACACCGGCATTCACACAAGTGATCGCCGATGCGTGTCTTATTGGGTCTTTCAGATCCACAAACACTACCATGTACTCTACTTAAGCACGATGTATAGGTGTAGAGAACCCTTGATATAATGAAATGAAGTTCTGGGTATACCAATACAATTTAAACCAAAACAACTACAGGTATAACACCTAGAATAAAGATACATAAAACATAACTTTTATTAAAATAAATAAGAATTGAGACAGAAATCGAACAGACACCCTCAACTATACCCTATCATAGACCTGTCTGCCTCAAAAATGGGGAAATCGCCCCAATAAGGGCGCCCCCACACTGGAACCTAAACTAACCCTGTCCCTAGCTACATCTAAATGAAAAAAAGAAAAACACATATACCACAAATGGAGTGCACAAACAAAAAAAAAGTGCTGTGATAAATAACAATACAACAGACAATATACGTTTGATGTTCAATAATACTATGAATTGATGATGCGTCATAGGAAGATGATCAATAACGCATAAATATTCCAATATTCCAACGCGTTTCCCCCCTAGATACTGGGGTTCATCAGGGAAAAATTGCAGTTGATAACAACAATACGGAACATCTAAGGAAAAATCAACAAGATGTATGCAATAAATATAACTCACGTCCCTTAATGATGGAAAACAGGGCTGGTAAGATAGAGGACGGGGTCCAGGATAAGTCATGTTTTCTTTCTCAATTCTTATTTATTTTTATTAAAAGTTATGTTTTATGTATCTTTATTCTAGGTCTTTCAGATCCATCTTTCGGATCTGTTCCAGGAACTGACATGTAAATTTTTGATCCGAAAGACACAGGAGGAGACCTATTTAAAACTATAGGGTGCGATCCTGCTGCATCCAACACACATCCAAACACGCAGCTATGTTTTGGGTGCATGTTGGATCAGTTTAGGATCTGATCGCTGCAGGGTTTTTGGATGCGATTTTCGGATCCAAAACGGATCCAAAAGCGCCGTGTGAACATACCCTAATGCTAAGAGGCAGTCAAAAGAACATAGGAACTATTTCAAAATGCATTTCTGCTACTTTTTCTACTTTTTGTACATGAAAATTTGAGGTTCTTAGCGACACATTTTTGATCAAAACCGCAAGTGTCCATCCACCACGACAAGGTGACCTCAGTTCGCATGGGGACCTACCACTAACATCTCACCTCATTAGGTGCCAATTCAGACCTCCATATTTTTCTTCACTCGGTGATAAATCACTAAGGCAATCTGTGTTGCTGAGGAGACTATGTGCTGCTTCACTGAGAGCTCACAAACACACCACTATACAGCAGCAAGGAGCAGTGTAGCTGTGAGTTCAGCACTCTGCCTCTCCAGCTCTCTTCTATATAGTCTTTCATGTAAACTGACCTGTTAATAAAGTGGAACTATCTCCTCTGCAACAAGTATTGCAATCAGATTTGGAAGAAGAAATCGTAAATCATAAAATCCATGTCAAATTCAGCGCCCAAATCTGCTGTGGGAACAGGCCCTTAAACAGAACAAGAATATGAAAATGTTCACATCTAGAAGCATTAAAGAATATCATGATCCACATACCTGGGTTGCACACAAATCTTATGTCTATTGCATTTTAAAGGAAGCCTTAAAAGGGTATTCCCATCATACTGATTAACTTTAAACATGTAGGCAAAGGTAAATAAGGTAAGTTATTTCAGGTACATTTTTCTCAATACACTGCTGTTGTGATTTTGCTTCTCTTCAAAGTTAAAGCAGTTATTTTTTGCTTGTTTACACAAATTTCTCTAATTGCTGACCACCTCTCTCTGCTCTTACAGGGTTGGCTATTGACATCACTTCCTGCTGTGTCTTATCAGCAGCACAGGAACTTGTTTATGTTCTTACTAACAAATGTTAACCCTTTGGAGCTCTGTAGCCTGGTGATCTGCTGTTAAAACCCCTCTATCACCAATGTCCCTCTAACAGGCTTAGCTAGGATTATAAGAGCTGAAATGTGTCTAATAAAGGAACATTTGGAGCAGGATGGAAGGTATTCAGCAAAAGGAAGCTCAAGGGCCCTGACCATTTGTATGTTTAGGGTCCGGATATTTCTAGTGGCAACACTGCCAAAATTTAAAGAGGTTGTCAACTTTATCATGTCTTTACTTATTATGCATTTAATAGGAATTCACACAATGTTGTAATATGCATATGTTAACAATTCTGCTAATGTATTTTTTAATACCAATGAAGTATGTCCCTATTTATAAAAAAAAAAAAAAAAGTTATATTCCTGTCTGTAGTAGTGATGGTTGCCATCAACAACTGTGTGAGCAAAACAATCATGTGACCCCCCCTGGTATCCAGAGAACAGTAATTTATTGGGGTGCAGAACCGCTCCAGTATTACTGCCTCCAGCAGCATCTTATCATGTCAGTGTCTATTGAAAAGCAGATTCTTTTCTCTGTATCTATTTTTTTTGTGTAGTTATCTTTATTAACAACAACATGACAACATCACCTAGAGACAGCTATGGACAGGAATATGGGCTACACCATTTTTTTTATTTCTAAATAGGAGCCTACTGCATTTGTATGGAAGAGGAACAAGAGCAGATTATTTAATACATGTAAATTAGAAAACTGTATGATTTCCTATGATAGACATAAAAACTAAAACAATACAAAGTAGACAACTCCTTTAAGATGAATGGCATTATCTTATGGAGCATGCTGTATATGGAATACTAATCCTATTTTCAATCCGAATCTCTTGTTGTCTTTTTTGCTATGACATACCGGTGGTATTATTTAAAAGGACAAAACCATCAGATTTTTATGGATTATATTATGATGGATTATATGGATTTTTTTAATTACATGTGTTTTTTATATAATTTTTTTTAAGTTCTCCTACGTACATTACTCTGCCTTCTGTGAGCTCTGATAGCATTACAGTGAGAGGATTTCTTGATGGTCCTTCTTTCTGGTTTAAGAAGTGTAAATATTATCAGCAGCACCCGATAAGTGGGAAGAACCCCCCCCCCCCCCAGTGCAAAAAAGATTAACCTATTTTTCTTTCATGCATTCCTCCTGGTCTAGTACAATCTTATATATCTCTGTAGAGAACAATAGAGCAATCATCACATCATTACCTGCTATTTTTAATGAGACAATGTAGAGATAACTAGCAGCTGAAGTGAAGTGAGTTTAGCCTGCCTGGCCATACAAAAGTTCTCTCTCACAGCTAGTAAAGGACAATATTTTATTTGTAATTTTTAATTGCAGAGGACTGCCAAAATTAAAAAAATAAAAAGTTTTCCAGGATTATTGGTTTTAACAAAAATATTCCTTTAACTTCATCTATTATTACACAACTGCTCTACTGCTGGCTTCACTTTTGAGATGTGATCTACATACACATCACTTAATCTAGTATGAATGCTCTGAACTTGAATTATTCATTGATAAATGAGCTTTGTCCTTTCAGCCACGCAACACTCAAAGAGTGTCATTGTCCTCACCCATTAAATGAAATGTAGCAGCTTGCGGCATAGAGCTCTATTTAACAATGCCGTAGAACCTATTATAGATATGAAATTGTCTTCATCCCTTCCATATATTTGTCCCACTACATGATAAGATGTTAAAGGCAGGGGCGTAACTACCGGGGTAGCAGGGGTAGCAGTTGCTCCGGGGCCCGTGCGCTCATCGGGGCCCGCGCCGGGGCAGCTGCTACTGCGTCCGCTACCCCGGTAATGCCGCTCCTGGGCCCGCCGGCAGTGAACTTAACAGTTCACTGCGGCAGGCGGGAAGCTGCGGGGCCCGGCGCATCCCGCCTCTGAACACCCAGGCCCTCCGGCCCGAGCGTTCAGAGATAGCGCTACAGGGAGGTAGCAGAGCGGAGTGACGATGCGCTCTGCTACTTCCCCTGCCGGCGCTGTGTGATCACGTGGGTGCGCGCGGTGACGTCACATCACCGCGCCGGCCGTGCTGAGCAGAAAGGCTGCAGAGAGGCTGCAGCGCGGCACATCGGGGGAACGTGGACCGAGGTGAGTAAGGGATTTCTTATTTTACCTGCCCCTAAGCCTCCCTGTATACCCCCTAAGCCGCCTGTATACCCCCTAAGCCGCCTGTATACCCCCTAAGCCGCCTGTATACCCCCTAAGCCTACCTGTATACCCCCTAAGCCACCTGTATACCCCTAAGCCGCCTATATACCCCTAAGCCTCCCTGTATACCCCCTAAGCCGCCTGTATACCCCCTAAGCCTACCTGTATACCCCCTAAGCCGCCTGTATACCCCTAAGCCGCCTGTATACCCCCTAAGCCTGCCGTATACCCCCTAAGCCGCCTGTATACCCCCTAAGCCTGCCGTATACCCCCTAAGCCTGCCGTATACCCCCTAAGCCGCCTGTATACCCCCTAAGCCTGCCGTATACCCCCTAAGCCTGCCGTATACCCCCTAAGCCTGCCGTATACCCGCTAAGCCTGCCGGAATACCCCTAAGCCTGCCGTATACCCCTAAGCCTGCCTGTATACCCCTTAAGCCTGCCTGTATACCCCCTAAGCCTGCCGTATACCCCCTTAGCCTGCCGTATACTCCCTTAGCCAGCCGTATACCCGCTAAGCCTGCCGTATACCCGCTAAGCTTGCCTTTATAGCCCCCTAGCTTGCCTTTATAGACCCCTAGCTTGCCTCTATAGCCCTCTAGCTTGCCTCTATAGACCCCTAGCCTGCCTCTATAGACCCCTAGCCTGCCTCTATAGCCCCGTAGCATGCCTTTATAGCCCCCTAGCCTGCCTTTATAGCCCCACAGCCTGCCTGCATAGCCACCCAGCCTGCCTGCATAGCCCCCTAAAGACTGCCTATATAGCTCTAAGTCTGCCTGCCTGAATATCCCTATAGCTACCGTGAAGCTTGTCTGCCTATATAGCCCCCTAAAGCTTGCCTACCTATATGGCCCCTAAAGCCCACCTAACCCCTATCTACCTGTATGGCTGCCTATAGCTTGCATATATCAGCGGTGCCAAGTATAACAAAACACCTTCTTGTTTTTGTATCAACGTTTTATAAAAATTGTATATCTTACATCGTAACTTTGCAGTTCTTATAAGCACATAATTTTTCCGCAATGTATCTAGTTTTGTTACAATTTTCATTCATAGGAAATCAATCCTTATAGCAGTACATGGCATCCATTTACCATATGCATTAACAATAGGTATATTTCTCAGCAGATTCTAAGATATTTGTGTCTAAATCTGCAGGGACAAGTGGTCGGGAGATGTCATCATGATGGCGGACTGGACCGGATGTAGAACAAAGGGGGAAAGTCAACGACTTGTCAGAGACGTCACCTGTGAGTCACAAGATGTAACTACACTGTAATCACTTATATGTCTCCAGAGCCTGTGTACACTGGTGTCTACCACTATATGGTCACTGTATGGAGGTAATAGTTACAGTCTGTCAGGGCCTTGGTACTGAGGTGGTACATCTACAACTTAATGGTCACACACTGTATGGAGGTACTATACAGTCTGCAGAGCCTGTGTACACTGATATCTACCGCTATCTGGTCACTGTTTGGAGGTAATATACAGTCTACAGAGCCTGTGTACACTGGTGTCTACCACTATATGGTCACTGTATGGTGGTTATATACAGTCTACAGAGCCTGTGTACACTGGTATATACCACTATATGGTCACTATATGGTGGTACTATTGGTCTTTGTGTACTGATCAGTAATAGTGTAGGGGTATTATTCAGTCACTACGTGTAATTTCTGGTCATGTTCTGGAGGTATAATCCGGTCCATATGTAGTAGTCTTATTGGTAATGTTGGTTTTGGTATAGTGGATTTGTTTGGTAGCAATATAATAGTGAGATGTAGGGTGAGGTATTTACCCCTTGTATTATCTATATTATCTAACAGCATGTCCTGGTAAATGTTCGTGGTCAGGGGGGTGGGCGAGTGGGGGGGGGGGGGCCCCATCCAAAAGTTTGCTTTGGGGCCCTGGCTTCTCTAGTTACGCCCCTTGTTAAAGGGGTTGTCTGGTTTAGAAAAACAATTTTCAAATACACTGTTAATAAATCCTGAGGTTATACAGGGTGTCATCTCTTTAGGATCCTCATTTCTTGGCCGAAGTGGAGAACATATACAAAAAGCATCTCCTTATCTGGAGGACCTGTCCTGACCTGCATTAAACAGACAAATCCATGAATTTTATTTAAATGTGCACTGTGTAACGCGTCCTGTGCCCTGTGGTGGCGCTTTAGAACAATTGGATACTTCCTGCCAGAGTTCCCCACGAACACACCCTAAAACTGCATTCACACTTTTTTTCATTTCTATATTGTATTATGTACTAGTACCAGTGGCCAGATGTACAATGACTAAAGGGGTTTTCTCACTGCAAAGATTAGCTTCCAACTTGTAGGGACAGGTAATTGAAGACTTTTGCTCCTTTGATTTTACCTTGGTCATGAGAAGAGAGATTGCATCTGCTCTGAGTACACACAGGCTTCTCTGGTTACATCCATATCTCCTTTCCTGATTAGCCAGAGAGCAGAGAGTGACATCACCATAGATGGAGCTCATGCCCGAGCAGAGTCTTTATCTCTAACAAGATTAGCTTTTGTTTGCAAATGAGCAATTGTTTTCACTTCAAGCACTACAAAGCACTTGTAACTTTGTTTACTGTAGATTTAGGCTATCTTCACACGGCTTAAAATGGGACGTATGTCGGCGTACTTCGCGAAATACGGGACGAGATACGTCCCAGTCATTACGGTAATCCACAGTTCTCATCGAGAACTATGGATTATGTCTCCTCTCCCTGCTCGTGCAATACGGTGAGCGGGGAGAGAAGTGACATGTCAATTATTCACGGCGTATACGCGCTGAGAATAATGAATGTCTCCCGCCCCGCTCCCGCCGCCGTACACACGGCGTATTTGTGGGGCGAAATACGTCCCGCAAATACTGCCGTGTGAACATAGCCTAAGTCTTCTGCACTTATATTTTTATGTAATGTCTCAGCTACTTATAGGAAAGCTAAATATGCTAATCACTGCTATAGAACCACCTGCAGTCTAATGAGGCAGAGTGAAACAGCTTGGTGAGAAAACCCCTTTAAGAATGGAGATTTATGAATCCATGAAACACAATTAGGACACTTTTACTAACAGACACATACTGATAAGCGGTATACTAGTAAAAAATTAGTGTGCAGTAAAACAGATACTTTTGGTATTCTTCAGTCTATGTTTATACCTGTCAGACTCCAGTAGCGATTGTCATTTTAACACTGTGTTAATTTAGAGGAAAAATGCAGACAATGTAAAAGAAGTTTCTAATAGGGTTGGTAATGTTAACTTTCCATGCAAGAAAGTGCCCTCTATTGGCAGGTGTTGGCATTGCAGGTGGACTAATGGTGGCCACCTCCACTGAGGAGATGACACAGAAAGAAATTTGCACAGTCTTTAAATGCGGAACTCACAATGACTTTACTCCGATGAGGCTCTTTAAGCTTGGTGTACAGATTACATATATACAGCTACAGATGCCTGGCAGTTTTCATAAGAGGCTTAAACTGAGATAACAGTTGTGGTAAGTGGTCCTGCTGCAGGTCTCTATCTCAGACCATGTTCTCAATAACAGGTGTTTATTAGCACACAGTAGTGTCCTTAGGTCCAAACACTCAGGGCACTCTAAAGGGCCGTTCACACGGCTTATTGCAGGGACGGATTGCAGCCATATTGCGCGCCGTACTGCGCTGCAATACGTCTGGAATCCGTCCCAGTCATTATGGTAATCCACAGTTCTCATAGAGAACTATGGATTCCTTCCCTCCTAACCGCTCGGCGAATCCGCCGGGCGGGGAGAAAGGGACATGCACATTATCCCGGCGGTATACGTGCCGTGGATAATGCATGTATATGGGGCCGGCGGGCAGCTCCCCCGCCCCGCCCCCGCTCCGCCCCTTATTCAAGCCATAATTGCGGGCGAAATCCATCCCACAATTACGGCTTGAATAAGCCATGTGAACCGGCCCTATAGCTCTGTCTCTATCAGCAGTAGGCCTCTGTTCGAGGCTAGGACTACTGCTCCAGTCTCTGCACTGCTCCAGTGTTACTCAGCTGTCACAGATGTCACAGAAGACACAGATGTCACTTTTCTGCTCCAGGAGTCCTCTGGCCTCAGTTGTCTTTCCTGCTGTTAACAGTCACCTGCTGGTCAGCACTGTTCACAACCACCGTCTTCGCGGTAAATGATTGCATTAGTCACCCCCTCCACAGCTAAAGCAGCAGTCCATAGCTCAGGACTATTCTCCGCAAATATAGCACTCACTCTATGATGTTTGTCAGCCCGCACCTTTTTCCCTGTCTCAATATTCACTACTTTGCTAAACACTACATTCTTTTATATTGAAAAGCACCCATTTTATGTGCAACTAGAGACTCACCAATCACTAATCACCCATGTCTACTGGGCTCCCCATGCTATCCAACTAACTGTAATCGCATACCTCCCAACTGTCCCTATTTTGGAGGGACAGTCCCTATTTTTAACCCTTGTCCCTCTGTCCCTCTTAGCTCTATAAATGTCCCTCTTTTTCATTTAGGAAACAGATTTGCATCAATAAACTGACGATCTTGCTGTAAAAAGTATCTGATTGCTTCCTTGCTGTATATTACATAACTTACTTAATATCTCATCATTGGATACAAAGCAATCCTGAAAATGTCTCCCTTTTTGCCTGTCTAAAAAGTTGGCATGTATGTGTGAGGGCGTGGTTACAGGGCGTGTCTTGGTGTGGTCATGTTTTTGGGTGTGGTTAGAGGTGTGGCCTGATGTGTCCCTCTTTGCAATCTCTAAAAGTTGGGAGGTATGTAACCGTCATTTGCCAAACCACATAGTAAAAAAAAAAAAACACAGTGCCATTAAATACCATAATACAATACCATAAAATAACACAATACCACATGTTAACACATTTCACAACAGCATCTCAGGAGGGTATTTGTTGCAAATAAAAGCAGGTTAAGGGAATGTTCACACGGCGTGTTGGATCCGATTTTGGATCTGTTTTTAGATGCGGGTTTGGTTCCGTGTTTTGGAACCTAAACGGACCCAAACAACGAGCAGTGGGATTTACATTGCTTTCTATGTAAAACACGCATCAGCGTTCAGACGAGTGGTCACCGATTCGTGTTTACTTGCATCTTTCTGATGCGTCTTTCGGATCCGTTCAAAGAATTGTCATCTTAATTCTTGATCCAAAAGACGCAGCAGGAGCCCTATTTAATACCATAGGGTGTGTTCCTGCTGCAGCCAAAACGCATCCAAACATGCATCTGCTTGTTGGATGCGTTTTGGATGCGATTTATGCGGCACTGTTGGATGCATTTTTCGGATCCAAAACGGATCCAACATGCCGTGTGAACATACTCTACGGGAGGAAACAAACAAATATAATGGGATTCCAGCTCAGTTCTGCAAATGCTTCGTTTTACCCTGCTTACCAGCGTGTGGCTAGAGAACACTGCTGTCTAGAAGCCATGATGTAGGTCTCTATAGAAGGTAGTTGTATGGTGCAGAACAAATGCTGTGGGCAGACATCCAGAGTACCAACTCTCCTGCCAAGTAAGTAGCACAGAATATCGAGCTATTTATCTGCAAGAAGAGGCGTTTCCTGCATCCTTCACGGTGTTTCTTCATAGAGGCCTGCTAACTCCTGGAAAGCAGCTTTTCCGGGATGCTACCTCTGCCCTAAATTTGCATAGTGTCAATCATAGTAGTGGTCAGAAGCATAACTAGAACTCATAGGAAAGTAGATGAACCCCACCTAATAAGAGGAAACTGAAATACTATAATTAGTGGTATAAATAATAGCACCATATATGAGAGAAGCAACATAGTAAAGACCTTAGTTCTTATTCCCTACAAGAAAGTATAATTGCGGCAGGTTTAGTAATACTGTCTAAGGCCATGTTCACACGGCTTAAAATGGGCCATATTTCGGTCCGTAATTACGCGCTGAAGTGCATAAATTATGGTCTGAAAACGGCCCATTCATTACGGTAATCCACAGTTCTCATAGAGAACTATGGATTACGTCTCCTCTCCCCGCCCAGCGAATCTGCCGGGCGGGTAGATAATTGACATGTCACTTTCTAGCGGCGTATACGCGCCGCTACTAATGATTGTCTATGGGCCGTGCGAAATGCCGGCCCCCCACTCCCTCCCCCGCTCCCTCCCCGCCCCCGGCCACACGGCGTAAGTACGTCCCGCAGTTAAGCCGTGAGAACCTAGCCTAAGGGGCCATTTAACGGCACAGGACAAATACCAGTCGGTTTATCTGACTGGTATTTGTCCTGTTTCCATGCCGTGCACATGGCCGCTGGTGGACAACTTTTCTCCGTGGTTAGTGGAGAAAAGCCCTCCCCCTTCACATAGACTTGTTCATCTTCCGTCCGAAAACCGGTTGGAAAAATGAACATGTATGTTTCTCGGACCACCGGCGGTCTAAAAAAACGCCGGGCGGAAAACCCATGCAGTGCGGACTGCTGTGCGGGTTTTCCATAGAAGGGGGCCTTATTTGTTCTGTGTCTATGAGATTAGGGACGACTGCCCAAGTAGTTGGCTTGGGATCCCTTACTGAAGCTAGTACTTTGCTATAGATATAAGGCTCTCCTGTTAATAGGTGGGGTTTCCACCAGATTGATGATAGAAAGGGAGTTATTCCCTCTTTCAGAAGCAAAAAGGGTTAAATGATGGGATAGAGATCAGGGTTTTTAAATAGTGTGTATATGAGGTAAGAGTTAGAATATAATAAAAGTTACGTTTTAGTGTTTAATAGATAGAGAACTGATAGAGTTTAAGTTTGCCTATGGCAAAATAGTAGATATAGTGATCAAAAGTCACTCTTTGTTCTCTTGCGAGTTTCCCAATTTTTTGGAGATTATGTGACAGGTTTTCCATAGAGGCCCATTTTAAAAGTTTTCACCTGGTTTGCAGACGGTTTTCAAAACCGAAAACCATCTGAAAAACCGGGTGAAAACCCGTGCCGTGGGTACAAGGCCTAAGGGTTTGTTAAAACCACTGATTTGCAGCACTGAATGAGTGTTGAATCCACATCTAAAATCCACGGCGGTAAATGCGGATTTCAGAAGTGGATTTGATCCTCATTTTCAGATTTTCAGTGTAAAATCCACCTCAAGAATTGACATGCGAATTCCTTATTGGCACTGAAAATAAATCCACACTAAAAAAAAATCAGCATTGTGTGAACAACGACGTGGATTTTATATTGGAAACAATGAGAGAAGGACTGCAGTCAGGTTGGACGTTGATTATGAGGTAGATTCTGTGCCCGACCTGTGCCAGAATCGGCGTCCAAATCAGTTGTGTGTGATAAAAACCCTAATACTTAGATACTTTAGGCAAAGTGTTGGGTGGTTGCCTATTCTCCGAGTTCCAGGACAGGTTTTGGCCAGGTCCCCTCAGGCCTATAAAAAGCCTGTTACTCCAGGTGATCGGGGGTGTGGTTTGCTACCTGGCAGTGGAGCCCCCAGAGGCTGGAACCCAGTAGGGGACTGGGTAAAGTGGGAGAAAGTATTTTATGAGTCCGAACCACTGATAGACAGGGTCTATAAAGTCTATTTAGTGGCCAGATGGCCGAGATTTTTTTCGTTCATGGGTTTTATCTGGATTGCTTCAAACCTGTACCTGAATAAAGCTGGCTGAGTCCAGCTTTTAATGAGAAACCTTGTGTCGGAGTGTTGGAGTGCCCTTAAGCTCTGACCAAATGCGGCGATCGGTGAGCTAGTGACCACTGAGACTGTCCAAGATGGCAGCCGGACGAAAGTGAATCTCACAGTATGTATTTATATGTGTATATGTCTTTATATATATATATATATATATATATATATATATATATATATATGCAGTGCAGATGTTTCAATTCACAGCGCGGCAGTTTGTGAATGGAGTGGACACAGATTTGTTGCGGATTTTCAATAGGAAAGTTAAATAATATAGCCAATGTGTTGCAGATTTTACTGCCAATTGAATGTGGATTTGGAGCAAAATCTGCAAGTTCAGTTAAAAAAAAAGTTATTTACATATTTATATATATTAAACTTTTTTTTTTTACTGACCTTGCAGATTTTGCTCCAAATCCACATTCAATTGGCAGTGAGTTCACAACACATTGGTTATATTGTTTAACTTCCCTATTGAAAATCCACAACAAATCTGTGTCCACTCCATTCACAAACTGGCGCGCTGTGAATTATTGAAACCTCTCCACTGCAGGGCAATGTGCATGCAGAATTCATCTGCAGTGTGTAGAGTTCTTAAAATCTCATCCACTCTTCTTCTACTGTATACTACTGCAGATTTTCCACAAATCTGGAGAGAAAATCCACAGTGAATCCGGTCTGTGGCAAAATGCCCATAGAGAAGTGTGCAGTGTAGGAAAGGTGGTGCATCACATTTGGGATCACCTGACCTGCTCTATGGCGCCTTTTTATACATTTGAGGGTGTACTGCTCCGTATACAGCGTGTGCGTGCCTTTTCTTTAAGTGAAGTTGACTTTTAGTTTCGCATTACTTTCAAAGATAAGATGACTTCTAGACATTAAACAGAGGCAAAATCAAGGAACCTGGTATAAGGGTGCTTTCACATGGTGCGTTTTTTATGTGTTTTTGATGCGTTTTTTTATGTAGAAATGCATTAATTGCTGTGTCTTTCTGCACAAAAAAACACATCAAAAAACGCTTAAAAAACGCACTGTGTGAAAGCACCCTAAAAGCTTTAACAGGATCCAGCAGCTATATGCTATGTGTGTAATGCACCATAATTCCTGCTACTTATGTACTGCGCCATCATATTGATTGCTACATCACTGATGTGACATGCATGACATGTATAACTAGCATTGATAAGCAGCATGGTGTCTGATCACCAGGACGACGATCTCGGTCAGGATTGTCAATCAATTGTCTATCAATTAAACATTGGATTATGGTGCAAAATTCACTTCTATGAAATCGCTATTCCTAGTCTTCATTGAGTTCCAGCATGCTAAGCAAAATCAGAAAAAGTAAATGTGATATAATACAAGCTAAACCATACAATTCCTACCTACTGAGATCACAGCAATGCAATTTTTGCTATAAGGTTGAACACAAGAGATATAAAAATCTAGGCCAGTTTTGCTTCATTGGAACCCCTTGCTTTAATTGCATCGTGGACAATTCTCCAGGCTATAGAGGAACCAGCAGGCCAGACTATGGCAGAATAAAAGGGAGGGTGTGGGTGGGAGCTAATGGCCATGCTGGATGACTTGAAGCATCTAAAAAGGGGAGGTATTTGGATGTGACCCGTCAGTGTGATTGAACTTGAACGTTAGGATAATGGACCTGGATGTGGCAATTACGATGGCTGTGTGCTCACATGCAGCCTGCAGCTCGGCTGCCTAGCTCCTCCACATGCCTGACGGTGACCATAACAAGCAGATAGCAGCATTCACACAGCAGTAGAAGGAGCCGGCATTACCTGCTTTCTGAGGACAGATCCGATGAAAACCCAGTCTTATCAATGGAGCAGTTGTACGACAGATGCAGCAACGGGGATGGAGGCGCACGCACATAAACACAGCTCAGTCCCTTCGGGTGTCAGTCATGAACGACAGAGGTGGCTGGGGTTTCCGGGAGCTCCAAATAAAGACAAGTGTTCTGGAGGCTGCAGACGAGGAAAGGCGGAGGGGAGGGACGTACTGAAAGGAATGACAGCTCCAGTCTGTGGAAACGAATGGCAACCGAATCTAGTGGAAGAGAAATACAGATCAGTGTGTAGTCCAAAAAATCTCAAATGCACTCCTCATATGTATTCCTGTTTTACATGTGAAATGATGAGGATGGGAAATACAGAATATGACCTATAGTCCAAACAATCTCAAATGCACTCCTCATATGTATTCCTGTTTTACATGTGAAATGATGAGGATGGGAATACGCAAATCGATGACCTATAGTCCAAACAATCTCAAATGCACTCCTCATATGTATTCCTATTTTACATGTGAAATGATGAGGATGGGAAATACAGAATATGACCTATAGTCCAAAAAATCTCAAATGCACTGCTCATATGTATTCCTATTTTACATGTGAAATGATGAGGATGGGAAATTGACGCCGTTTAATACAGAATATGACCTATAGTCCAAACAATCTCAAATGCACTCCTCATATGTATTCCTATTTTACATGTGAAATGATGAGGATGGGAAATACAGAATATGACCTATAGTCAATAAAAAATCTAAAATGACTGCTCATATTTTTCCATTTTACATGTGAAATGGAGGATGGGAAATTGACCCCGTTTAATACAGAATAGCCTATGTCCAAACAATCTCAAATGCCTCCTCATATGTTTTCCTATTTTAATTGAAAGATGAGGATGGGAAATTGACGGCATTTAATACAGAATATGGCCTGTAGGTCAATATTTAGAGAGGAATCTGCATAAAAATATCCGTTTGTACAAAACATCCTAAACTCGCACAGTAGATTCATGGATTCCCCTCATACAAGGATGTTTCTAGGCTAAACCGCACTCAGGGTGGGGAGAAAAATGTCTCCCCCACATTAACGTGTTGCACTATGCTGCGATGTATTGTATCACCATTAACCAGTTGCTGACCGGGACCCCCGTCTACTCTTTTTCCTGACCATGCATATTTTCCTTTCCCTTATTACATGCGGGTTTGAACACTATAACGCTTTTTCACACTTGGTTATTTTAATCTTTATTTGTATGTAATTATATAAAAATTCTGTAAAACAGCTGTGCAGAGTTAGGGTACTTTCACATGGCGTTTTTGGATACGATTTCGGGTCCTTGTTGGATCCAAAAATCGCATCCAAAAACATAGCGCCGATCGGATCTAACGGATCAAACACGCAGCTGCGTGTTGGATGCAGCAGGATCACACCCTATACTTTACTATAGGGCTCCTGCTGTGTCTTTCGGACCAAGAATTGACATGTCAATTCTTGGAACGGATCCGAAAGACCAATGAGACACACATCGGCGATCACACAAGTGTTTTACATTGCGAACAGCGTAAAACACACTGCTCAGTGTCAGATGTGTGTTTGGGTCCGTCTAGACGGACCCAAACACGCATTCAAAAGCATATGTTCACATGGACCCAAAACACCGTGTGAACATACACTTAGATGCTGACCGCCTGACTTATAAAGTCAATGGGAGGTCAGAATCAATACTGCTCCTAACTGCACCCTACCTGAAGTTTTAAGGTGAGCAGCACCCCAGCTGCAAAAACGACCTTGCCTTCATGTTGATAGACTGATTTGCAATGAAAGCTTATATTAGGGAGGTCAGCATGTACCTGCATGTGATACATAATAGACTGCTTTTTTATTTTTAACTTATCACCTGGGGATATATAGTTTAATTTGGTTTCCATGGGGAGAATTGCAGCTTGGGTCTTCTTCATATTAAAAAAAAATAAAAATGCCCATTATTTGGCCTATAACTGTATGCTTCTGGACTGTGTCTATAGTGGAACAAGAAGGGTAGAAGAGGGTAAGGATATGGTGTGATTTAAATATTGGTTTGCTCTGGGGTCTGAAATAAAGGGGTCATCAGACATTTTTGAAAAAGAGAAAGTACAGGCCAGAACTGCTCTAAAACCAAAAAATAACCTTAAAGGGGTTGTCTCACTACATTGATTCATCTTACCTCAGTCCTGTTTTCTTGGTTTCATTTTGAATTCAGGGGCGTGTTTACTGGATTCTACTAGGCTGCAGTAGAAGCCAGGTCTGTAGCTATAACAACCAGTGCTGTAGCTATAGTGATATGAGGAGCTGATGCAGCCCATACAAGAGGGGATATCTAGGAATAGGTGGGACACTGCTAATGGACATATATTGCAAAGTGACTTATTTTTGCAAGATCTTTAACATAAAAAGCAATCCTTGTAGCGAGACAACCCCTTTAATTAATCCCTTCAGCCACCATTACCGCATGGTTCTGGTATTCCCAGCATCTACCCCAGAGATGACATTATGTATATAATTCAAGTGACACTGCAGCCAATCACTGGCCTTAGCAATTTAGTGATCTATACACATGGATAAAATTCTTGGTACCCTTCCATTAAAGAAAAACCCACAATTGACACTGAAATAACTAGCAACTGTCAAAAGTAATAATACATTTAAATTTACTGAAAATCGGCAAATGAAAATCAGATGTTGCATTTGTATATATAGAAAAACATGTTAAAAGTAAAAGCTATAAGACCATCTTCAAACAGTTTGATGTTTCTGTTCCTGCAGTTGCATATATATTATTATAGTCCCTGGGTATAGCCACAAGAGGAAAATTGATGACAAATTGAAGAGATGGATAACACGAATGGTAACCAAAGAGCCCAAAACAACTTTCAAAGAGATAAGGGGAGCTCCAAGGTCAAGCACATCTGTAACTGTTTTTGCCAAAATGAAATTACTGGAAGATGACCGAGGAGGAAACCAGTGTTGAAAACAAATCATAAAAAAAGCCAGGTATATGTCATATTGCATATTGACAAGCCACAAACTTTCTTGGAGAATGTTATTTGGACAGATGAGACAAAACTGGAGCTTTTTTGGCAAGTCACATCAGCTTAAAAATTCAAAAAAGACGGCTATGGGTAGACATGATTAACTTACATAAGTATATAAATGGCAAATTAAACAAAAAACACCTGCTGGCAATATTGCATTCATCAGGAAATCTCCCTAAATTAACAAATCCATAAACAATTGGAGAATAAATATTAAAATATAACCTTTAATAAGTCCTTTTTAAAAAAAATCCTCAGAGAATCACATATATAACAATGATTTCTACATTAGATATCCACAACAAACCGTGATAGAATAATCAAGGTCCACCAACCAAAAAATTAGGCAACAAGCTTACCATGTGTAGTCTTCACAGCCAGGTAAATAAGTATTTGATCGTTCACCAACCATGGTCGCATAACACAATGGTGGAGGAGGGAATGGAGAGAGGGTTCAAGCCACAGCCTACAGGCACAATTGTTTGGGAAGGGGAACAGAGGACCAACCCCACAGAGATTGTGCTGCAGCTGTGGTCTATACCCTGAGGAGCATATTCTGCAACCTGGACACCATCCCTTGCCTCCCCAGAGGATAAACAACAGGCATATTCCTCAAGGGGTGCAGAGGATTAAGTTTACTGTTTTTTTTTTTTTTTTTACTTTACAGGTTTCCCTGTCACACTCCATCAGATTGGTTGAATCCATTTCTTTAATAAATTAGTCAATAAGAGATGTTGTCTGGGAGTATTTATTTAAATAAAGTGTTTTTGTGTTTTTGTCCGTGGGTTTCTTTTACTATTTCTTTTCCTCTGTTAGCAATTGAGGCGTCTGACAGGCTCTTCGGTAGTTCTGGAAGGGCTGTCTCTTCCTTTGGACAGGTTAGGCAGCTGCCCAGGGGCCCCACAAGCACAGGTGAATCTCCCGGCCAGCCGCCTTCCCTGCCCAGTGTTGTGACTCAGCCCATGCGGCGTATCTGGGCGGCAAGTCAGTGCGCAGGTCCGGACCCGCCGCATCTTTAAGCGCCACAGGAGGCTGTATTTCTCAGGCCGACAGCCTGTAGGCTTCCGGCCTAGGAAATCCCGGGAGCCAGAACCCAGCGTATACGGCGTGATGACGTCACGCCGGAAACCAGCTTCCAGAGGCGAGTAGTGTTTTTTAATATCCTACGGGGGGAAGGGGCTATATAACCTACAGGGGGGCTATATTCTACAGATAGGCAATATAA
The DNA here is from genome assembly GCA_025379985.1 of Phyllomedusa bahiana. Classification (NCBI taxonomy): domain Eukaryota; kingdom Metazoa; phylum Chordata; class Amphibia; order Anura; family Hylidae; genus Phyllomedusa; species Phyllomedusa bahiana. Next base: position 61,114 of record JAODAL010010361.1, on the reverse strand, counting down.
TCCAAATATAATTTATTCCAGAAAAGCTCTTAAAGTAAGGCCAGACTAAGTGTCGACCCCTTATCATGGTAAATCCCCTCTCCAAATAGGCATTGACTAATCCACAAAAGAACCAGAGAGTGTAGGATAAAAATATCAAAGTTACTTTATTCATACTTATTTAAAATACAATTTTACAAAAATTAGTGTTTATTGAAAAGTCCAACAGTAATCGGCAAAGTACAGATCCTCATAAATATATATATTTGTATAAGACCAAATATACAGTACCTAAAGTACCGTGCAATAATCAGAACTATGGGTCAAATTACTAAACACAATACACATAGATATAGTAACAGAGTTGTGCATCATATACGATATACTATATAGCCACCTGTATTACAGAATAGAAAAAAGTTAGGACATAAAACAACATTTCATACAAGTGTTTTTCTTTCGATTTCGTCCTTGTGTCCAACATCTCATATGCTGACGTTCAGGCGGTATTGCAATGGTATCTTAACATCAATACAGGGTTTCAGAGTCTCATGGACGTAGAATATGTCCGTAACACCTCCAAATAGGAGGGCATCAGATAGCAATTGTATCATAACACTATCAAAAAGAAAGAATAAAAAAATATATTAAAACCATAATATATACAAAGGAACAAAAAATGTGAGTATATATTACATTCCTAAAGATGTAGATTATCAACGACTCTTATCCATGTGATTTAAACCTTCAAAGGAATATTACAGGAAGGGGGCAAAATTTAATTTCTCATTAAGTCCGATTGGTGACATAGTATCCAACATAGTGATCCATTTGGTTTCTTTTTGTTCAAGGGCTCGCATATAGTTCCCACCCCTAATCCCCAGATGGATCACGTCAATACCACACACCTTTAACATTTTTGGATCACACGCGTGATATTTCAAAAAGTGTCTAGGAAGGGTTTTCAGTTGGAACATGTCATCCTGTTGTTTAGCTCTTCTAATGTCACGGACATGCTCACGCACCCGGGTTTTAAGTTCGCGTGTCGTAATCCCAACATATATTTTCCTACATGGACATAGAGCCATATAGATCACGTTTTTCGTACCACAAGTAATGTAGTGACGAATTTGGAATTGACGCGATCCATCTGAGGACCCAAATGCGTGAGCATGTCCGTGACATTAGAAGAGCTAAACAACAGCATGACATGTTCCAACTGAAAACCCTTCCTAGACACTATTTGAAATATCACTCGTGTGATCCAAAAATGTTAAAGGTGTGTGTATTGACGTGATCCATCTGGGATTAGGGGGGGGAAACTATATGCGAGCCCTTGAACAAAAAGAAACCAAATGGATCACTATGTTGGATACTATGTTACCATCGGACTTAATGAGAAATTAAATTTTGCCCCCTTCCTGTAATATTCCTTTGAAGGTTTAAATCACATGGATAAGAGTCGTTGATAATCTAAAACTTTAGGAATGTAATATATACACACATTTTTTGTTCCTTTGTATATATTATGGTTTTAATATATTTTTTTATTCTTTATTTTTGATAGTGTTATGATACAATTGCTATCTGATGCCCTCCTATTTGGAGGTGTTACGGACATATTCTACGTCCATGAGACTCTGAAACCCTGTATTGATGTTAAGATACCATTGCAATACCGCCTGAACGTCAGCATATGAGATGTTGGACACAACGACGAAATCGAAAGAAAAACACTTGTATGAAATGTTGTTTTATGTCCTAACTTTTTTCTATTCTGTAATACAGGTGGCTATATAGTATATCGTATATGATGCACAACTCCCGTCTACTATGTAAATTTCTTAGAATTGTGTACCATGTTGTGATATTAGGTAAAATTTTGGTACCTTCATAGTGTCTGATTATTCTATGGTTTTTTTGGTTTTATAGTTCTTGGGTACTTGTATTTTTGGTCTTATACAAATATATATATTTATGAGGATCTGTACTTTGCCGATTACTGTTGGACTTTTCAATAAACTCTAATTTTTGTAACATTGTATTTTAAATAAGTATGAATAAAGTAACTTTGATATTTTATCCTACACTCTCTGGTTCTTTTGTGGATTAGATAGGCAATATAACCTACTGGGGACTATATTATACAGGGGGGCTATATAATCTACAGGGCAGCCTACATGGGGACCTATAACCTACAGGGGGGCCTATAACCTACCGGGTGCCTATCACCACCAGGGGGGCTATAACCTACAGGGTCCTATACTACCTTACTACCTATTTACCTAATGGGGGGCACCCATAACAGAAGTAGGCATCGGTAGCGAAGTGCTGATAAAGTGGGGATTCTAAGATGTTTGTGCATTACATTCTGCAGGGATGAGTTGTGACTGGGAGAAGTCATCATGGCCAGATGGAGAAGAAAAGGGAAACGGAACGATTCAGCGAACGACTCATCAGATAGGACATCTCCTGTGAGTCTCAGGATGTGAGGGTTTTTTTGTGTCTCTGTCAGATCAGTGCTGTAGTTACTGTCATGTGATAGTGACCTGAGCTGGTGTCTGATCATTATGCAGTCTCTATATTGCGGTGTTGTATGTTAGAAGTTTGTTATGGAGAATGTGTATTTTGTTCCTGTAAGTGGTTGTGTATTTTGTGGGACCCAGTGCACAGCTCTGCCCAGGAGCCCATAATCGTGTTAAGATGGTCCTTATTGCTAGCACTGGCACTGGGTGTCAGCCAGCAGTGTTTCTTGTCAACCAAGGCAGACGCTAACCCCCTGTCACTATTACCCGGGTACTCAATGCAACAGAGGTACTGGGAAGAGCCAGGTAACTGTCAGAAGCAGAAATTTTAATGTGATCATTTCTTTCTGGGCTGGCTGCAGCTTGTTCTTTTTAGGATGGGAAGGGTCCAATATTCATGCGCTTTCCGGATAGTTTTAGGCTGTAGCTGTCAGACCCCACATCATTTTTTTTTAATAATTTGTTTACTAAAAACCTAAAAAGATACTGGATACTGGTCCTTTCCCATTCTAAAAATCCCAGCCCACAGCCACCCCAGAAGCAAACATTAGAGAGTCCACTTTTGTCATTTACCTGGCTCTTTCCAGTACCCCTGGTGCATTGGGTACTAGTGACACCGGGTTAGTGTCAGCCTTGGGGTGCCAAGAAACACAGCTGGCTGACACCAAGCCCCAGCGATAGTAATGAAGAGGTGTCTGTCAGATACTTCCATTACCAACACTGGAATAAAATGGTAAAGAAAATCACACTGACATAACAGAAAAAAAACACTTTATTTAAATAAACACTCCCCAACTACATTCATCATTAACCATTTTATTAAGGAAATTGATCCAAGGCTAATCCAACGTAGTCCAACTGATCAAATGTAGTCCAAAAGGGAAACCTATAAAAAACAGAAACACCACACAAACATATATTGGCTACCCAGTGTCCAGGAAAGCTGGGTGATGTTACATCCCCCAGAGCAACCTATTTTCCTATTAGTAGGAAAGCTAGGTGTAGCGGGTGGACCCGCTCCACGGCCCGCGGGCCGCGGGCGCACCCGTGCCTGCCGGGGACGGGTGGGGCCGCTGGCCGCGGGACGAGCTGTGGGTCCACCTGCCCTGAGTACTCACCTTACCACGTTCCTGATACGTCTGCGCCCTCTGCCGGCCGAGGCGCACGCGCCAGCTCCCTAGGGCGCGCGCTCGTTCTTGTAAATTTAAAGGGCCAGCACTCCAGTAATTGGTTAATTGCTGGGTGCTTCCCCTATTTATGGTTTCGCTCCACGGTCATTCCTTGCTGGATCTATGTTGCCTCGTGCCCTAGAAAAAGCGTTCTTTAAGTGTTTTCTTGCCTTGCCGTGTACCAGACCTCTTGCTACGTTTCTCGACTCCGAACCTCTGCCGCCCTGCCCTGACCTTCCTGCCTGGCCACGACTACGATTCTTGACTTACGATTCTGTACCTCGCTGCACCTCGGCCGCCACCGCAAGCCCACCGCATCAGGGGTAGCAACCTGGTAGAATCCCGCCGCAGCAAGTCCATCCCGCTTTGCAGCGGACTCTGGTGAAAACCGGGACCTACTTAGACTCCGCTACCTGGCGCGGTTGTTGCCATCGCTTGCGGTGGTCCAGTGGATCCACTACCTAGTGTTACAGTTAGATCCAGCCATGGATCCCACCAAGGTGCCCCTGCCAAGTCTTGTGGATGTTACGACCATTGTTGCCCAACAGTCGCAGCAGATCGCGCAACAAGCACAGCAATTGGGTCAGCTGTCCGCCATGATGCGTCAACTCCTGGCGTCCCAGCAGCAGCAGCAACCTGCCTCTTCGCCAGTGATTCCAACACCCCCGGCCGTCCCGCTGGCAACCGTGGGCCTGAAGCTTCGCCTTCCTCTACCTTCCAAGTTCGACGGGGACTCGAAGCTTTGCAGAGGTTTTATCACGCAGTGCTCCATGCACGTGGAGCTGATGGCCGACCAGTTTCCTACTGAAAGGTCGAAAGTAGCGTTCCTGGTGAGCCTGCTATCCGGAAAAGCCCTGGCTTGGGCGAATCCCCTTTGGGACCGGAATGACCCTGTGACTGCAGACCTACAGGTTTTCCTCACTGAATTCCGCAGCGTTTTCGAGGAGCCTGCGCGAGCGTCTTCTGTGGAAACAGCACTACTGAACCTACATCAGGGGGACTCCTCCATAGGAGATTATGCGGTCCAATTCCGCACCCGAGCCTCCGAGCTGTCATGGAATGACGCCGCTCTCTGTGCCACATTCAAGAAGGGCCTGTCGAGCAGAGTAAAGGACGCACTTGCAGCTAGAGATCTCCCATCTTCTTTGAGCGAACTTATCCATCTGGCCACTCGCATAGACGTGCGTTTCACGGAGAGACAGCGGGAGCTCCGCCAGCAGCGTGACTCGGCACAACCTCGCCGTCTACCTCATCTAGCCCCTGTGTTCCAGAAATCTCTGCTGCCCCCTCCACCGAAGAACCCATGCAGTTGGACCGGGCACACTTGTCGGAGTTAGAGCTGTCCCACCGTTGGATGGAGAACCTTTGCCTCTACTGCGCTAGTCCGGACCATTTCCGTAGGAGTTGTCCGCAGCGTCCTCAGCGTTCGGGAAATGCTCGCACTTAAGTGCCATAGGAGGGAGAGGCGTCCCTAGGTGCTCAGTCTTCCTCTCCACGACTGATGTTGCCAGTGGAGGTACGACGGATGCTGGCCTATCTCTTCGGGGTCCTGCCTTCCTGGACTCCGGCTCCGCCGGGAACTTCATTCATGCCTCCCTTGTGTCTCGTCATCGCTTGCCAGTGATCCATCTGGAGAAGCCGTTGCTTATCTCTTCCGTCAGTGGGGAGCTTCTTAGCGACTCCATTCAGTTCATAACCCAGCCAGTGACCCTCAGTGTAGGGGTCCTCGCGCTGCCTCGCGCTTCTTCGGCGATCCTGTTGGGGCTACCCTGGGTGCAACGTCATGCCCCTACGCTTGATTGGAAGACAGGCGAAGTCCTGCATTGGGGATCGGAGTGCCAGGACCACTGTTTGGTGGCACCACGCCCGATGTCCATCTCTCCTCCCCAGTCGTCCATCAAGCCTCTACCAGGTCTGCCAGCGGAGTACCAGGACTTTGGAGATACAAGCTAAGAAGCTACTGCCCCATCGGCCGTATGACTGTCCCATAGACCTCCTCCCCGGAACCAGTCCCCCCCCCCCCCCGGGGTTGGGTCTACCCTCTGTCTGTGCCCGAAACTCAGGCCATGTCGGCCTACATTCAGGAGAATTTACTGAAAGGTTTAATATGCAAGTCCTCCACTCCAGCCGGTGCTGGATTCTTCTTCGTCCAGAAAAAAGACGGCTCTCTTCGTCCGTGTATTGATTACAGAGGGCTAAACAAGAACATGGTGAAGAATCACTACCCTCTACCCCTGATCTCTGAGCTCTTTGATCGTCTCCTTGGAGCCAAGGTGTTTACCAAATTGGACCAACGTGGAGCCTATAACCTCATCAGAATTCGAGAGGGAAAACGTCCTTCAACACGCGTGACGGGCATTTCGAGTATCTCGTGATGCCCTTTGGGCTATGCAACGCCCCAGCCGTATTTCAGGAGTTCGTCAATGACGTATTCAGAGACTTGCTGTACACCTGCGTCATAGTATATCTGGACGATATCCTGATTTTGGTGATGTCAAGCCTGCTGTGTCAAATGCTATGCAGTTCAAAAAAAATTATACACCCCCCTTTTGAAGACACTGAAAGCTGAAGAGAGGACAAGATTAAATTTGAGGCCTTTGAGGTAAATTTATGACCCATGGCATAAATTACCCTGTCACTTCTGCTGTGGAACTGCTGTGGAACATGGAACTACAAGTGCCAGTACCCGTACAGTAAGTACATTTGTGGTGTGGCACGCTTGCACTTTTTATTCCACAACTACACATGCCAGCATGCTACACATGGACTAATTGTATGGGTGCTGGTCAGTTTTGGACTGAGGTGGCTAGGGCCCACCAGTTTAATTGATGATGGGGCCCACCAATGGAGTTGATTTTGGGGACCCAACCTACAACTACTGTACATGCATCTTATACTCAGCGTCTTGCTTTTAGCCTCTTTCTCTCTGCCTCTCTCTAGAATGTATATACAGTTTAAAAGACACTCCAGGTCTGCCATGTTCACGGGTTCACTGGGGGTTTCCCCTGTGGGTCTCGATTTGTAACTAGGAGACAGATGTAATTCAGATCGTTATAAGTTGGGGATTGCCTGTATTCTATCCCTTGACAGATGCCATTGTATCAAGATAAACAATGGTATTCACTTCACCTGTCAGTGGTTTTAATGTTAGTAATGTATTTTGATATGATAAAGAAATAGAAATATCCCTTGATATATAGACAGACACATTACTAGTACCAGACGTTGTTGAGTGACCTTTCAGTGTTTTATTTTTAGTGTATTCAGTGTATTTTTTTTACTGTGGATCAGACATATGTGGAAATTAACACTTGTAAGAAAATAGATTACAAGCAGTCTACAGGATTTGTTGAACTTCACTGCATCCATTGATGATCCACCGATGAGCCTGTCTCTTCATGTGTGCTCATGGCAGAGGGATCATGGGAAATATAGTAATAGCCATGCAGTTTGGCTGGGCCTAGGGACACAAAAGGGAGCACTTCTTCAGAGACTATATGCTCCCAAGATGACTGCTTATCTTCAAAAAAGAGAAAACATTCATATCTTAAATAAAGCTGTAAACTGGGAATAGATGCCATTATATGATAACATCACCACATTGCTATTAATTGAGCCAAAAAAGTGTATTGCTTTAATTAAAAAATATTTTTGTTTGTAATAGAAAAGTTTATATACTTTTACATGGTGTTTTTTATTTTATTTTTTTTAAAACCTATACCTTAGGCCTCTATGTGGATGTCCTTGCAAATGGTAAATAACTCATGCTTAAGGGGTTATCTGGGAGTTTAAAGATTCCATAGAACAATAAAAAATAGCATTGATATTGAAAAGTAAAGATATTCTACTACCATCGTGTTTCTTTTCTTTTGCCTCCTTATTTACCTATCATAAGATCAGTGAAACTTCCTGCATGTGGGAGGGTCAGTAGTTCAGCAGCATCTCATTCCTACAAGTCCCAGAATCCATTTCAGTTACAATCTAGGACTTCCCTGGAACGCCCCCGCCCCCCAATCATCCTAGCACCTCCCTGCCCTGTACACCCTTACATCATCATTCTCAGACATGTACACCTCATGCCCCTGCATTTCTGCTCCAGTTCACTTGCTGGTTACCTGCAGTAGACTGTGTTATAATACAGCGCTCTATTCTGTTTGTAACATGGTAAAAAAACATTCTTTCCCCATCCTATAATATATGTAATACATGTACAAATATATATAATTTGGTTTATATATTTCTGTGTATATGTTGTACATCTACCGCAGCAGGTACACCGCTATCCCTGATTGCTGTGGGGAATATGGGAACACCGAGATTTCCTGTACACTGGTTAGCGTATATAGCATCAAAGAAAGGTGGGTGATGTCACATCCCCCACAATCTTTGATCATGGGAAAGCTGTGTGCCTGCTGTAGGGGATGTGACATCCTCTCTGCACACAGTGATGTCAGGGCAGTATCTCATGATGCTTTACTCTGGCGCCAGTACTATATAAAAAGCAGTAGGCAGACTTTTTTCTGACTACTACTGGATAATCTCCCAGGTCCTAATGCACATTCGGCCAATCAAACAATGTAACTCTTCTGACTGGGTGAAAAGGTCTATTTATTAAATTTGTCAAAAAGACATCTCCTCCTATCTGTGCACAATAATGAAGGCACCTAGACTCTAGCAGCTAGCAGTGATGAGTCACTATGTACACAAAACTATCACTGTATGTCTGCACATTACTGTGCTGAATGATTACATTCCTGTCAGCACCTCTGTTTACATAGTGACTGATGAGTCCCTAGAAGCAGCAAGATTTTTCTCTGCTCAGGTTACACCCAGTACAGGGGAGTGATTTTGAGCCGAGCCTGGCTTCAAAGCACACCAACTGACTGATGACAAAACGTCCATTGAGGCCATGTGATCAATGGATGACACATGGTTTGCAGGGAGTAGGAAGGAGGGGACTAAAGGGCTCTCTGCTTGGTCTTGCAAAGCAGAACAGGTAAATAATTTTTATTGAGTATCAATTACAAAGTTCAATATAACTTAAGTTGTGAGCTATATAACACATAAAAGGATCCCGGAAGACCCCTTTAAAAGAGTTGTCCAGTTCATATAAAAATGAAATAGCAGCTGCTGTTACACAATAAAAAAATATGTTTATTTTACTCCTCATGTCCATTCCAGCACTGGCTCTACCTGCTTACTGTGTTCCTCTTCTGCACGGGGTCACATGCCACTCCTTTACATTATTGTAGCTTATGACACTACAGCCAATCAGCAGCTGCAGTGGTGATGTTCTGTTTGGGAGAAAAAGTAAGTAAACAGAAGATCTGCGAGCCAGAACTGGAATGGATGTAATGAGGAAGGTAAACATAGATTTTTGTTTTTTTTTGAGGCACCGGCAGCTACTATTCAATTTTTGGATAAACCAGACACCCTCTTTAACCCTCTCTTTCTGTGCTTACTCTGCTCAACTACTTCTGTGTTGATGTCATCAAGACCTTCTATTTCAGGACTCCTCCATCATACCCCTGTTTCTGAGCAGTAGGTCCCATTAGAGGGCAAAAGTATATCTACTGCTCCTTATACTGGTAAAGACTTGGCTTGTTTCTGGCCAGTATTTCTCTCTACTGCCTGCCCTGACCTTCTACCTTATCCATGTCTCGCTCTTATTCATAACCTATGAAATCCCAGGTCTCTTTCCTTCATGCAGTCTCCCCAGGGCCGTCTTAAGAGCATTATGGGCCTCTGGGCAGAGCTGTGAACTAGGCCCCACAACCAACACAACCACTCGCAGGAACAAATACATATATTATTGATAACAATAATATAGAGACCACATAGTGGTCAGACACCAACTTAGATATAACCTACAACACCGTCATATAGAGACCACCAATAAGGAGGTAGGTATATAGGCCCACTATAGAAAGGTAAAGTAACCCCCTGTAGGAAGATATGTATATATACCCTCTGTAGGTAGTTATACAGTCCTCTGTAGATAGGTAGGTATATACTGTATGGCCCTTGTAGGCAGGGCTGTATTTACAGATCATGCTGCCCTAGGCACTGAGCTATAAAATGTTCACAAATTAATACAGTACAGTTATACGGCGTGTTTTGCTGCTTTTTTGGGGCGGATTAGGAGTGTAAACTGCCCCCCATAAAGTCTTAAATACTACAGTAACACGACTGCCATCTATTGCTATGTAAAATCAGTGTCATTGTTTGACGACACTGATTTTACCTCAGTATTTTCGCTGCATGCTGTAAGCGAGGACAAAAAATTGATGTGTCGTTTTATACGTCAACCATTGTAAGTATAGGAGCAGCAGATCTGTCTTGGACATCCAGCGTCATTTCTTTGACAGAATTCTGCGCTTACAAACACAAAATTGCTAACAAGAAAACAATGCTGTTTTGGCGCTGACACTTTTAGGAAAAATAATTGGGTTCACACAGCGTATAGTGTTGCATACCGCTGTATGCCTGCTATTGAAAGTACGCACTGGCCAGCACGTACTTCGAACAATGCTCTGGCCAGGCTTAATCCCTTAACGCCGGACCCAGTTTTGGCCTCTCTGACAGAGCCCCATTTTGTAAATCTGGCATCTGTCACTTTATGTGAGAATAACTTTTTGACACTTTAACCTATCCATGTGATTCAGAGACTGTTTACTCATGACACATTGTGCTTCAAGATAGTAAGAAATTTTGGTCCAAAAAGTCCTTGTTTATTTGTGAAAAATATCAAAGTATCGTCGTGACAAATGTGAAAAATTTACCATTTTCAAACTTCAAAAATTTCTGCATGTAAGACAGATAGTTATTCCACTCAAAATCGTTTATAACTAGCATCTACCATATGTCTACTGTAGGTTGGCATCCTTTTTTAAATGTCATTTTTAAAAACATTAGAAGGCTTAGAAATTCAGTAGTAATTTTCAAATTTTCAAGAAAATTTGCAATATACTTTTTTTTAGGGACCAGTCCAGATTTTGATTGGCCTGTATGTTAGATACCCCCATAAATGACTTAATCTAAGAAACTACACCAATTAAAGTATTCAAAACAGCATTTAGGAAGTTTATTAACCCATTAGATGTTTCTCAGGAATTAAAGCAAAGTAGAGGTGAAATGTCAAAATTACACTTTTTTTGCAGATTTTCAATTTTTATCCATTATTTACACAGTAGATGTGATCAGGGAAATGCAATTTGATATTGATTCCCCAGATTCTGCCGTTTTCCCGAGATATCCCATATGTGAGCCTAGTGCATGATTGGCTCAACCACAACCCCAGAGTAGGAGAGCCCTACTGGACTTTTGGTCTCATTTTCATATAAAAGATTTTTAATTAGGCGCCATTTCAGGTTTGCAGACGTCCTAATGCTAAATTTTTAATAAACACCCTAAAAAGACCCCATATTGGAAACTAAAACCCCTTAACGAATTATCCAGGGTCAGTGAGTATACGACCCCACAGGTTTTTTAAACAAATTTTTTTAGCGTTAGGCTGAGAAAATGAAAAAAAAAATTTTCCAACAATTTGCAATTTTAGCTGAAAATGTTTCATTTTTACAAGGAATACTGGAAGAAAAGCACCCAAAATTTTGTCACGCAATTTCTTCCAAGTTCGGCAATATCCTACATGTGGGTATAAACTGCTGTTTAGGTGCATGGCAGTGTGTACAAGGGAAGGAGCGCTATTTGGCTTTTGGAACGCAGATTTTTGTGGGGCCATGTCGCATTTGCAAAGCCCCCAAAGTACCAGAACAGGTGAAACCTTCCAGAAGTCGCCCCATTTTGGATTCAACACCCCTCAGTGATCTCATCTAGAGGTGTATTAGTATTGGGCTATGAAAATGGGGGGGAAAAAATGCAGATCTGTCATTGTTTTTTGGGCTTCATTTTTACAATGTTAGCCTTGCAGTGTAAATGACAGGATAACTTTACTATGGGGGTCGGTACAATTACAACGATATAGATGTTATACAGTTTTTAATGTTTTATTACTTTTACACAATAGAAATAGGTCTATAAAAAATAGCGTTTTTATATTGTCCTATACTGACAACCATAGCTTTTTTATTTTTCTGTATACGGAGCTGATTATGGGCTTATTTTTTGCAGGATGAGTTGACGTTTTTATTAGTACCATTATTGGGGGCATATGACACTTTGGTCACTTTTTTATTAAGGTTTTTGTGAGGCATTTTGAACAAAATACAGCATTCCTGGTAGTGTTTTTTATTTTTATTTTTTACAGCGGTCACTGTGCGGTATAAATTATATGCTAGCTTTATTGAGCAGGTCAGTACGGTCACAGTGACCAAATTTGTATATTTTATGTTTTACTGCTTTTACACAATAAAAACACTTTTATTCAAAAAGGAAAACACGTTTTTGCATCACCATAGTCTGAGAGCAATAACTTTTTTATTTTTATGTGTACGGAGCTGTGTAGGGGCTTGTTTTTTGCAGGTGTCATTTTTGTGGGTATGACTTTTTGATCAGTTTTAAATCCTTTTTTGGAAGGCAGTGTGACGAAAATACTGCAATCCTAGGAGTGTTTTTTATTTTTAACAGCGTCACTGTGCAGTACCTATGTCAAGTTAGCTTTACTCTGTGGGTCGATACGATTACGGCGATACCCAATTTATATAGTTTTTTTTTATGTTGAAGCACTTTAAAAAAAATTAAAAGTGTTTTTATTGTGTAAAACTATTTTTATGCATCACTGTCTTCTGAGAGCCATAACTTTTTTATTTTTCTGTAGAGACGTGTAAGGACTTTTTTTTTTTTTGCAGGATGAACTGACGTTTTAATTGGTACAAATTTGGCGTTTATATGAGTTTTTGATCACTTTTTATTCCATTTTATGTGCTGTGGAATGAATAAAAATCGCAATTCTTTAATTTTTTTTAACATTTTTTTTAACAGCATTCACCATACCGGTTAATTATATGATATATTTATAGGACAGGTCGTTACGCACACGGCGATACCAAATATGGGTACTTTATTTATTTTTTATCTTTTTTGGGGCGTTTGCCGTTTGTAAAGGGGAAAAGGGCGATGTACGGGTTTTGATTTTATTTTTTTGTGTTTTACTTTTTTCACTTTGTTTTACTTTTTTACACTTGTTTACACATATTTACACTTTTTTTTTTACTTTCCCTATAGGGCATTTATAACAGCAATCTTCAGATTGCTGTTATAAGGCAGGCCAGTACACAGTATTGCTGCTGTGTACTGGTCGCCATGACAACTGTCAGTCACGATGCCCACAATGCATTGTGGGCATCGTGACATAACAGACGGCCCAGGAAGTGATCTTCAGTTCCCGGAGTCGGCTGGTAAGCGATCGCTGCTGCACTCTCGTGCAGTAGCGCAACGGAAGGCGCTAGGAGGGGCTCCCTCCTCCTGCCTGCGACTTAGCTCCGACGATCTTAATTGATCTTAATATACCGCTGGTCCCATGTCGCGATCGTGAGCAGACAATGGCAGAGGAGAGATTAACAGCACAGACAGGGCAGAGGAGAGGACACACTGGCAGAGGAGAGGTTTAAAAGCACAACCCGGGGGGAGAAAGCACACACGGCAAGGGGAGCACACACGGAGAGGAAGCACACACTGCAGAAGAGAGGTAACAACAGACAGGGCAGAGGAACAACACTACAGAGGAGGTTAACACCACGGACAGGGCAGAGGAGAGCACACACTGGCAGAGGAGAGATTAACAGCACAGACAGGGCAGAGGAGAGGACACCAAATGCAGAGGAGAGGGTTTAAAACACAAGGTCAGGGCATGGAGAGGACACACTGGAAGAGGAGAGGTTAACAGCACAGACAGGGCAGAGGAGAGCACACACTGGCAGAGGAGAGGTTAACAGCACGGACAGGGCAGAGGAGAGCACACACTGGCATAGGAGAGCACACACTGGCAGAGGAGAGGTTAACAGAATGGACAGGACAGAGGAGAGCGCACACAGGCAGAGGAGAGCACACACTGGCAGAGGAGAGGTTAATAGTGCAGACAGGGCAGAGGAGAACACACACTGGCAGAGGAGAGGTTAACAGCACGGACAGGGCAGAGGAGAGCACAAACTGGCATAGGAGAGCACACACTGGCAGAGGAGAGGTTAACAGCATGGACAGGACAGAGGAGAGCGCACACAGGCAGAGGAGAGCACACACTGGCAGAGGAGAGGTTAATAGTGCAGACAGGGCAGAGGAGAGCACACACTGGCAGAGGAGAGTGCACACTGGCAGAGGAGAGCACACACTGGCAGAGGAGAGTGCACACTGACAGAGGAGAGGTTAACAGCATGGACAGGACAGAGGAGAGCGCACACAGGCAGAGGAGAGCACACACTGGCAGAGGAGAGGTTAATAGTGCAGACAGGGCAGAGGAGAACACACACTGGCAGAGGAGAGGTTAACAGCATGGACAGGGCAGAGGAGAGCACAAACTGGCAGAGGAGAGGTTAACAGCACGGACAGGGCAGAGGAGAGCACACACTGGCAGAGGAGAGCACACACTGGCAGAGGAGAGGATAACAGCAAGGACAGGGCAGAGGAGAGCACACACTGGCAGAGGAGAGGTTAACAGCACAGACAGGGCAGAGGAGGGCACACACTGGCAGAGGAGAGCACACACTGGCAGAGGAGAGGTTAACAGCACAGACAGGGCAGAGGAGAGCACACACTGGCAGAGGAGAGGTTAAAGGAGTTTTCTCACTACAGGCTTTCAGCCTATTTCAATGTGTCTGGCAGCAAAGGATTTTTTAATTCAGGGGCGTGCTTCTTGTCTGCCTCTTCTCCTCCCTCTTCCCCCCTCCCCTCAGCACACAGACAGCTCTCCTCCTCTGACTGAAGTAACTTCTATACAGCAGGAGGAGGGCGAGGGGGGTTGCTGCCAGGGTTAACCCTGTGTGTGCCTGCCTAGATCTGCTGCTCACTGCTGGATCAGCTGCACTGTCAGCTCCACAGAGTCAGGAGACAGCAGGGAGAGGGCTGATCTATGAGTGTGGAGAGGTCTGTGAAGCTGTGTATGCTAATAGCAGAGCAGGGGGATGTAAAGGTTCCTATACCTCCTGCTTAGCATACAAATCTCCATGGACATCTCAAGCAACAACAAACAAACCCTGTCAGAACAGACACAGGGCAGCTGTGAAATGAGTTACTATAATCATGATGTGTCACTAATACAGCAGAGCAGGGAGGGATATGAACTTGTTCACATGCCCCCCTGATCTGTTCTATTAGTATAGTTAAAGCTCCACAGACACATCATGATTATAGTAACACACTTCACTGCTATCACATCTACTGACCACAGATCAGCTTCACCTCTGCTCTCCTCAATCTGTGTAGAGAGCAGGAGGGAGCAGGCACAACCAGGGTTAATCCACACAGATACAGAAGCCAGAGCCCTCCCCCTCCTTTCCCTACAGAAGCATATTGTGCGGGAGGGGCTGTGTGCTCTGACCTGTATTCAGAAGCTGATGAGTCATCAGCACTGACAGCCAGGGAGATAAAAAACAACAGGTCAGCAATAGGGATTTCAGGAGCTGATGCACTACTACTAACAGGGATAACTCAAAATCAGTAGGACATTTTTAATGAACATATATTGCAAAGCTGCTTGTTTTTTAAAGATCTTTTAATTAAAACCCAATCATTGTAGCGAGACAACCCCTTTAACAGCACAGACAGGGCTTGGGTTCACACAGCGTATAGTGTTACGTACCGCTATATGCCTGCTAATGAAAGTATGCACTGGTCAGCACGTACTTCGAACAATGCTCTGGCCAGGCTTCAAGAGAACCTGTCACATAGTTTTTGCCCCCCTGGCTGAGGACAGAACAAGCTAGTGTCAGACCTGCTGTTTCCAGTGCTGTGTCCCTTATTCTGTAAGATGCTGTAGTTTTTGTGTATTTAATGCTCAAATCTGCAGTTTTCAGTCAGAAGAGTCATTTGAAGAGTCATTCAAAGAGTCAGTTTTTTTCAAACCCAGCCCATCCAAGGCTAGCCCCACCCACCTCAACTGATAAACCTATTACTTTGAATAGGTAGAAACGTGTGAATAACTGTCAGTGGGTGGAGCTAACACCTGCTCATGAATAAGATTTAAAGGGAACCTGTCACATAGGTTGTGCCCCCCTTGCTGAGGGCCGCACAAGCTAGTGTCAGACCTTTTGTTCCCAGCACTGGGGCCCTTATTCTGTAAGTTTGCAGCAGTATTTTAGAGCATTTATCCTTAAATCTTATTCATGAGCAGGTGTTAGCTCCACCCACCAAAGGCTAGCTCCGCCCACTGACAGTTATTCCCAAAATGTTTCTACCTATTCAAAAGTAATAGGTTTGTCAGTTGAGGTGGGCGGGGCTAGCCTCCGATTGGCCGGGTTTTGAAAAAAACTGACACCTGAAGGACTTTTCGAATGACTCTTCTGGCTGAAAACTGCAGATTTGAGCATTAAATTACACGAAAACCCAGCATCTTACAGAATAGGGACACGCGCTGGAAAGCAGGTCTGACTCTACCTTGTTCTGTCCTCTGCCAGGGGGCAAAAAAAATTGTGACAGGTTCTCTTTAAAGGTAAATACTCTAAAAATCCAGCATCTTACAGAATAAGGGGCAACAGCGCTGGGAAAAAGCAGATCGAAAACCCAGGCATTTTTGGGTCCCTCAGCAACGGGGCATAACTTATGTCACAGGTTTCCTTTAAGGTATGTTCACAACCGCTAATTGGGGTTTTATTTCGGTGCGTAATTGCAGGTAGGAGAGTGTGGATAATAGCAGCAGCAGCTACACAGGAGAGCACACACTGGCAGAGGAGAGATTAACAGCACAGACAGGGCAGAGGAGAGCACACACTGGCAGAGGAGAGGTTAACAGCACAGACAGGGCAGAGGAGAGCACACACTGGCAAGGAAGAGGGTTAACACAGCGGCAAGGGCATGGAAGGAGAGCACACACTGGCAGAGAAGTAAGAAACAGCAAGGGAAAACGGCAGAGGAGAGCACACACTGGCAGAGGAAAAGGTTAACAGCACAGACAGGGCAGGAGGAGGGCACACACTGGCAGAGGAGAGGACACATACATGCCAACTCTCCCGTTTTTGGCGGGGGGGCCCCCCTATTTGGGGTCCCCCCCGCCCCCCCGGGGAGTTGGCTTCTCCCGCCGCTGCGCCCGATTCACCCGCCCGGATCTCGCTGTGCAGGGAGGAGGCAGGAAAAGATCGTTCCTCTCCTCCCTCCTCCCCTGTATTCCGGCCCTGTGGGCCGACTGGCGTGGGGGAGGACGCGCTCAAGGATCGCGGCGCAGGGAATTTACGCGGGGCCTGCAGGGAGTGACCGCGGCGCGGGTGCCCTCTCTCACTTCCCCCTGCGCCCGCTAAAGAGATCGCCGAGCGGCCGTGCTGCAGGGGGCCTGGTAGGTAAGTGGATTTTATTATTTTATTTTTATTAGCTAATGGGGGGCTCAGCCTGGCAAAAATTTGGGGCACTACCTGGCAACAAAAAGGGGATGAAAAAGGGGACACCGGGCAACAAGAGGGGCACTACCTGGCAACAAGGGGGCACAACCTGGCAACAGGGGGGCAACACCGGGCAACAATGGGGGCACTACCTGGAAACAGAGGGGGCATTTTACCTGGCAACAAATCCTGGGGGGGCACAAACCGGCAACAGAGCATTGGGGGCACTACCTGGCAACAAGGGGGAACTACCTGGCAACAGAGGGGGCATCTCCCCACTGGGCAACTACATGGGGCATCTACCTGGCAAAAAGAGGGGCATCTACCTGGCAACAGGGGGGGCAACATACCCTGGCAACAGAGGGGGCATCTACCTGGCAACAGAGGGGGCACTACCTGGCAACAGAGGGGGCACTACTTGGCTACAAGGGGGCATCTACCTGGAAAATAAGGGGGCAAATACCTACATGGAAAACCCCCAAAGAGGGGCTCACCTACCGGGGGCAACAGAAAATGGGGGCCACCTAGGGGCATACCTGGCAAAAAAGGGGGGGAAACACCCTACCTGGCAAACAAAGGGGGCACCACCTGGCTACAAGGGGGCACTCCCTGGCTACAAGGGGGCATCTCCCGGGCCAGATGGGGAACTACCTCCCTTATGGGGGTTACTCCCTGGCTAAAAGGGGATCTCCCGGGCTTTTTCCAAAGCCGTTATGCAGTTAGGTGGAGTGGGGTGTGGCTTTTGGGGGGCGTCTCCCGACAAAGGGGCGTGCCCTGCAAATTTTTGCTACGCGCGCCGCCCCAAAAATCTCCTGCTTTTTTCTTTTTCAAAAGTTGGCAACTATGGAGTACCACGGCAAGGAGAGGTAATCACACGACGGGGCAGAGGAGGGGCACACACGGCAAGGAGAGCACACACTGCGAGAAGGGGATAAAGCACGGACAGTGCAGAGGAGAGCACACACTGGCAAGGAGAGCACACATGCAGAGGAGGGGTCACAGCACAGACAGGGCAGAGGAGGGGAACACTGGCAAGGGAGGCACACACGGCAAGGAGAGGAAAACACAGGGAGGGGCAAGGAAGCAACCGGGCGAGGAGAGGATAACAGCACGGAAGGGCAAGAGAACACACTGGCAGGGGAGACACCAGGGGCGAGGAGGGGTTAACAGCCGGACAGGGAGAGGGGGGCACACAAGGGCAGAGGAGAGCACACAGGGAAAGGGGAAGCACACACGGGCGGGAGAGTTAACAGCACGGGACAGGCAAGGGAGACCACGGCATAGGAGCACACACGGGCAGAGGAAGCACAACGGCAGAAAAGAGGTTAACAGCAGGGAACAGGGAAAGGGGAGAGACACACTGGCATAGGAGAGCACCCTGGCAGGGGAAGCACCCCGGGGCATGGGAGAGGACACAGCACGGACAGGGCAGAGGAGAGCAAATGGCAGAAGGAGGCACCCCACTGGCATATGAGCACAACACGGCAGAGGAGAGCACACACGGGCAAGGGGAGGGTTAACAGCACGGAACAGGCAGGGGGAGCAACACTGGCATAGGGGCACACCTGGCAGAGGAGAGCACACACTGGCAGAGGAGGCACACACTGGCAGAGGAGAGGTTAACACACAACCAGGCAAGGGAGAGCACACACTGGCAGAGGAGAGACACACTGGCACAGAGGAGAGGATAACAGCACGACAGTGCAGAGGAGAGCACACCTGGCAGAGGAGGAGCACACACCTGGCAGACGAGAGGATAGACAGCACACTGGCAAGAGGAGGAGCATCACCTGGCAAGAGGGGGCACACACTGGCAGAGGAGAGGGCACAGCACGGACAGGGCAGAGGAGAGGACACACTGGCAAAAGGAGAGCACACACTGGCAAGAGGAGGCCACCACTGGCAGAGGAGAGGTAACAGCACAACAGGCAGAGGAGGCACACACTGGCATAGGGGGAAGCACACACTGGCAAGAGGAGCACACACTGGACAGAGGAGAGGTTAACCCACGGGACATACGCAGAGGAGAGCACACACTGGCAAGAGGGCATCACACTGGCAAGGTAGAGAGGACACTGGGGCAGAGGAGAAGCACAACTGGCAGATGGAGAGGTTAACAAGCACGGACACGGCAGAGAAGACAGCACCCTGGCATAGGAGAGCACACACTGGCAGAGGAGAGCACACACTGGCAGAGGAGACCACACACTGGCAGAGGAGAGTTTAACACCACGGACAGGGCAGAGGAGAGCACACACTGGCAGAGGAGAGCACACACTGGCAGAGGAGAGGATAACAGCACGGACAGTGCAGAGAGAGACAGCACGACACGGCAGAGGAGAGCACACACTGGCAGAGGAGAGGATAACAGCACGGACAGTGCAGAGGAGAGCACACACTGGCAGAGGAGGGCACACACTGGCAGAGGAGAGGTTAACAGCACAGACAGGGCAGAGGAGGGCACACACTGGCAGAGGAGAGCACACCCTGGCAGAGGAGAGCACACACTGCAGAGAGGAGAGGTTAACAGCACAGACAGGGCAGAGGAGAGCACACACTGGCATAGGAGAGCACACACTGGCAGAGGAGAGCACACACTGGCAGAGGAGAGGTTAACAGCACGGACAGGGCAGAGGAGAGCACACACTGGCAGAGGAGAGGTTAACAGCACAGACAGGGCAGAGGAGAGCACACACTGGCAGAGGAGAGCACACACTGGCAGAGAAGAGGATAACAGCACAGACAGGCAGAGGAGCGCACACACTGGCAGAGGAGAGCACACACTGGCAGAGGAGAGGTTAACAGCACAGACAGGGCAGAGGAGAGCACACACTGGCATAGGAGAGCACACACTGGCAGAGGAGAGCACACACTGGCAGAGGAGAGGTTAACAGCACAGACAGGGCTGTGAGGAGCTTCCTTCTCTGACAGCTTCGTGCTGTCAGTGTACCCCCTCCCCCTGCTCACCGACCCGACAGACGGCACTTCCGGCGCTTCGCTATAGCCTGGCCCCTGCTCTGCTTCACTGTCTGCCTGACTTGTAATGAGTAAATTTCAGACGCGTCAGACAGGCAGGGGAAGCTCAGTAACGCTGGCTGTATTCACTCTATGGGAGGGTAGGCAGCTGCACAGGCGGGCCCCATGTGCCTGTGGGGCCCCCGGGCAGCCGTCTACCCTGCCCAATGTTAAAGACGGCCCTGTGTCTCCCACAGCAACCGCTGATGTCCAAAAAAGTCCAAACGTAAGAGCAGCCTAGGAATGTAGTCAGACAGACAAATTGTTTTGGCAGGCGGTATACGTTCAACACAAGGTTTCAGTCGAAGGTCAGGGCAGGCAGCAGTCAAAAAGTGTGGTCAGGGAAATAGCTACGGTCGGAACTAATAGAAGCAATAAAAGAAAGATAACTGGCCAATTCCATGGAAACATCCAAGAACAGGCATGGTCTTAAGGGGTAGTGTCACCCTAAATAGTCTATAGAACAGTGCCATAGTTTGAAGGAAACATTTTTATCCTGCACTGGCCCTTTAAATTAGCAAGTATCACTGTACATGTACTAGGATGCAGCAGAGAAACAGAAGGAAGTATGGACTACCTGATGGAGTGGCCAGAGAGCAGAGGTCGCACAGAGTAGTGAAGAAGTAAGTGTGGCTTGTGACAGTGGCCCCCCTTTTTTTGTCCCCCTCCTTAGACCTAGGGGACACTGTAGAAGAGCTCAGGAGCATCAATATTTATAAGTGGTTCCCTGCATATGTTTTCAAAACCAAAACCTATCCAGTCAATGAAATCATCAAGTTTACCCCTAGAGTGCTTGTTCTTTAGAATTTCATTGATCTGAAAAAAATCCTTTGGACCAGACAAGGAAGATGAAGAGACTGCCTTCTAGGAGAAATTGTTTGAGAATTAAAGGCTTCAGAAAGGATACATGGAAAGCCCTGGGAATCTGCAGGATGGTAGGAACACTAAACGTGTAAAAGATGGAATTAATTTGACAAACCACAGAATGGATGAGCCAACTTGAAACATAGAACCTAACGGCAGATATACTTGGAGAAAAGACAGACCTTGTCTCTAGGCTGAAACATAGGCAGGACTCTGCAACGCTTGTAAGCTTGAGACTTGTAACTGAATATAGCTTGGAGAAGAAATTGTTTGGTATCGGGCCAAATGTGGAGAAAGTCCCAGACTTTGGAAATAACTGCATGAAGAAGAGTGAGGATCCAGTTCATACGCAAGTCCTCTTCACTTGATGGAGCTGGTTCATTTTTTTGAGGACAGAAAACATGATACTCTGCATCCTGTATGGATAATTGTGGGTTAATCAAGATCACCCACCATAATTAAAGTGTCATGTTAGATTAAAACACTTTAGATTAAAACGGAAAATGTTGGCCCTTTGAAAAATACTGAGGGAGAGACAGTAGAGGGCGATGAGAAAAAAGCAAACCTTTTAAACACTGTTTTCTCCACTGTATTTACCGAGGAGGATGACCGTCCTGTTGAACAGAGAGATGTGGTAAACTCCAACTTAAAAGTTTCTTGTCTAACCCAGGAAGAAGTGCAGCTCCGTCTTAGGAAGATTAAAATAGACAAATCCCAGGTCCAGATGGCATTCACCCACGTGTCCTAAGAGAGTTAAGTGATGTCATAGATAGGCCCCTATTCTTAATATTCATGGACTGTCTAATAACGGGGTATGTCCCAAAGGATTGGCGCATAGCAAATGTTGGTGCCAATATTCAAAAAGGGGTCAAAAAGTGATCCAGGAAACTATAGGCCAGTAAGCTTAACCTCTGTTGTAGGTAAAATGTTTTGAAGGTTTTCTCAGAGATGCTATCCTGGAGTATGTCACTGAAAATAATGTATAACGCCGTTCCAGCATGGGTTCATGAATGATCGGTCCTGTCAGACTAATCTCATCAGCTTTATGAGGAAGTCAGTGCTAGACTGGATCGGGGTGAGGCACTGGATGCCCATATATCTAGATTTTTCTAAAGCATTTGATACGGTGCCAATAAAAGGTTGGTAAATAAAATGAGAATGCTTGGACTGGGGGAAAATGTGTGCAAGTGGGTAAGCAACTGGCTCACTGATAGAAAACAAAGGGTAGTAATAACGGTACATACTCAGACGGGAAATCGCTGTTACTAGTGGGGTACCACAAGGGTCAGTTTTGGCCCCCTATCCTTTTTAAATTTTCATTAATGATCTTACACAGGGAATACACAGTAGAATTATCGATCTTTGCAGACGAACTAAGCTCTGTAAAGTAATCAACACAATAGGGGGATAATGTGTTATTACAAAGGGATCTGGATAAGTTGGGGGCCCTGGGCAGGGAAATGGCAGATGAGGTTTAACACTGATAAATGCAAGGTTATGCACATGGGGAAGAGAAATCCATTACTTTGATTACATGTTTAATGGAAAAAAACACTGGGTAAAAGTGACATGGAGAAGGGAAACTTGGGAATCCTGGGTGGACAGTAAACTTAATTGTAGCAGCAAGTGTCAGGCAGCAGCTGCCAACGCAAATAGGATCATGGGGTGCATTTTAAAAAGGGCTTTAGTGCACATGATGAGAACATTATTCTCCCATTATACAAGTCACTGGTTTAGGACCACACATGGAATATTGTGTACAGTTTTGGGCCACCAGTGCACGGGAAAGCCCATTGTAGGGGCTTGAACAGGTACAAAGGCGGGCAACAAAAATAATAAAGGACTGGGTGGACTACAGTACACAGAAAGATTGGCAAGATTAGGGTTATTTAGTTTAGAGAAAAGAAGGCTTCGGGGGACATAATAATATGTTTAAATACATCAAAGGTCAATATAGAGATCTCTCCCAACATTTTTTTTATACACGGGCTGTATCTAAAACCCAAGGGGCACTTTCGTCTTGAGGAAAACAAAAGGGTTTCTACATAAACATAGAAAGGGATTCTTTACTGTAAGAGCAGTGAGACTGTGGAATTCCCTGCCAGAGGGGACTGGTCATGGTGAATTCAATAACCGAGTTCAAAAAGGGTTTGTATGCATTTCTGGAGCGTAATAATATAACAAGTTATAGTGACTAG
This sequence comes from Phyllomedusa bahiana, assembly GCA_025379985.1. NCBI lineage: Eukaryota > Metazoa > Chordata > Amphibia > Anura > Hylidae > Phyllomedusa > Phyllomedusa bahiana. Next base: position 37,883 of record JAODAL010010361.1, on the reverse strand, counting down.
GATTCAGGGAGAGGGGTCTTGACCAGGGATTTTTCTGATTGCCAGATTGGAGTCAGGAAGGAATTTTTCCCTACAATAGGACAATTGGCTTCTACCTCATTGGGGGTTTTTTGCCTTCCTCTGGATCAACACCTTAGCACAACGGCTGAATTTGATGGACGACTTGTCTTTTTTTTAGCCTTGCAAACTATGAAACTATGTTTTCTAAGATGCTTAGTAGAATTTAGGCTATGTTCACACGACACGTAATTCGCCCACAATTACGGCGTGTGCTCAGGAGCGGGGGTGAGGCAGGGGGGCCGGCAGTCCGCCGGCCCCATAGACTTTCATTAGTTCTCTATGAGAACTGTGGATTACCGTTATGACTGGGACGTATCTCGTCCAGTATTTAGTGCAGTGCGGTGCAATATTCGGGGCGAGATACGTCCCATTTTAAGCCATGTGAACATAGCCTTAGAGTGCTACATTTTTTTCTAGCTTCACATATAGCCTGATTCACAGTCATAAAGATAATGGATAGAAGATAGCCTTCAATATTCAAAATGGAAAGTTTAACCCCTTAAGGACCCAGCCTGTTTTGACCTTCCTGACACAGCCCTATTTTTGAAATCTGACATGTGTCAATTTATGTGAGAAATAACTTTTTGACACTTTTACCCTATTAAAGTGATTCAGGGGGAATGTTTCTCGTGACACATGTGCTTTAAAGTTATTTAAGAAATTTTTATCCATACAATCCTTGTTTGTTTGTGAAAAATATCAAAATTTCATGATAATTTGGAAAAATTTTGGGCGATTTTGAAAGTTGAAAAATTTTTCTGCTTTGCAAGAAAGTTTAATTTATTCACCACAAAATAGTTTATAACTAGCATCTACCATATGTCCACTATAGGTTGGCATAATTTTTTGTCTTTTTTTTTTTTTTTTTTACGACATTAGAGGGCTTAGAAAATTAGTAGTAATTTCTCACATTTTCAAGAAAATTTCCCAATATACATTTTTTTAGGGAACTAATCCAGTTCTGATGTGGCTTTGAGGGCCTGCATGTTTGATACCACCATAAGTGACGCCATCTGAGAAACAGACCCCTTAATGTATTTACAACACTATTTAGGAAGTTTGATAAACCCTTCAGATATTTCACAGAATTAAAGCAAAGTGGAGGTGAAATTTTCAAAATTTCACTTTTTTGCAGTTTTTCAATATTTATCCATTATTCAGGGAATACGGTAAATGTGATGGGTTTAAATTCAATTTAAAATATCAATTCCTCCAGGTCTGCCGTTTTTAGAGATGTCCCATATGTGGCCCTAGTGCATTATATGGCTCACCCATAAGCCCCAGAATAGGAGGGTCTCATTTTCAATACGATTTTATTGAGGCGCCATTTCAGGTTTGGGGACACCCTAAGGTGCTAAAAGATAATAAAACCCCTAAATAGACCGCTATTGGAAACTACACCCCTTAATGAATATATCCAGGGGTTTGCATTGAGTATATAGACCCCACAGGTGATTCCAAAGTTTTTTTTAGCATTAAGGCTGGGGAAAAATTAAAAAAAATTTTTTTTTCAATAATCTGCAATTTTAGCTTAAAATGTTTCATTTAACAAGGAATCCTGGAAAAAAAGAACCCTAAAACTTTGTTAAGCATTTCTTCCAAGTTCGGCAATACCCTACATGTGGGTGTAAACTGCTGTTTGGGCGCTGGCAGGGCGTTTATAAGGGAGGTGAGGCTATTTGGCTTTTGGAACGCAGATTTTGGTGGGGCCATGTCGCATTTGCAAAGCCCCCAAAGTAGCAGAACAGGGCGAAACCTTCCAGAAGTCGCCCCATTTTGGATTCAAACACCTTCAGGGGTCTCAATCAGGGGTGTGTACTGTGCATTTTGGATGCACAGGTGTTCCATAGTTTTTTTTTTTTAGCATTGGGCAATGAAAATGGGAGGAAAAACGCAGTCGTGGTCATTGTTTTTTGAGTTTCAAATTTTTCAGCATTCCGTGCAGTGTAAATGATGTGATAACTTTTACTTTGGGGGCGGTTACAATTACAATGATAAAAGATTTTATACAGTTTTTTCTGTTTTATTAATTTTTAAAACGTAGAAATACGTCTTTAAAAAATTGCGTTTTTATGTTGTCCTATTCTGACTGCCATAACTTTTTTATTTTGCTGTTTGCAGAGCTGTGTATGGGCTTGTTTTTTGCGGGATGAGTTTTTATTGGTACCATTATGGGGTGCATATGACGCTATGTTCACTTTTTATTAAGGTTTTTTCTGAGGGTGTTTTGGAACAAAATACAGCAATCTTGGTAGTGTTTTTTATTTTTATTTTTTATAGCGGGTCACTGTACGGTATATATGAATAGTAGCTTTAATCAGCAGGTCAATGCGATTACCCCGATACCCAATTTTTATATTTTTTTTTGTTTTACTGCTTTTATACAATTAAAAAAAACTTTTATTCAACCAGGAAAATACGTTTTTGCATCGCCCTAGTCTGAGAGCCATAACTTTTAAATTTTTCTGTGCTCAGAGCTGTGTAGGAACTTGTTTTTTGCGAGATGAGTTGACGTTTTTATTAGTATCATTTTTGGGGGGACAAGGCTTTTTGATAACTTTTAAATCCATTTTTTGGAGGCCAGGGTGAAGAAAAAAACTGCAATCCTAGTAGTGTTTTTATTTTTATTTTTAACAGGGGCTCACCGTGCAGTATCCGTTATATGTTAGCTTTACTCTATGGGTCACTATGATTTTGGCGATACCCTATTTATATAGTTTTTTTATGTTGAAGGACTTTAAAAAAAAAAGAAAAGTGTTTTTAGTGTGTATAACAATATTTATTTATCGCTATCTTCTGAGAGCTATACATTTTTTATTTTTTCCGTATACGAGCTGTATAAGGATTTTTTTTGCGGGATGAACTGACATTTTAATTTGTACAAAATTTTTGGCGTTTCTAGAAGTTTTTTATCGCTCTTTATTCCATTTTATGTGCTGGGGGGATGAACAATAATCTTAATTCGTGATTGTTTTTTTTTTTTTTTTTACGGCGTTTTACCGTAAGGTTAATTAATATGACAGATTTATAGGGCAGGTCGTTACGCACGCGGCGATACCAAATATGGGTTCTTTATTTATTTTTGATCTTTTTTGGGGCGATTGGCGTTTGTAAAGGGGAAAAGGGCGGTTTTACGTATTTTTATTTTATTTTTCGTGTTTGTGTTTTACTTGTTTTTCCCTTTTTTACTTTTTTTCACTTTTTTCACATTTTTATTTTACTTTTCCCCATAGGGGATTTGAATGAGAGATCTTTAGATCTTTCATTCAATAGGAATCAGTGTATAGCTTGTTGCTATGACTGGTTCCTATGACAACTGTCAGTCACGATGCCGGGCCATGCCCACAGGGCCGGCCCCCGGGGGATCGTGACGTCACAGAAACCCCGGAAGGCATTCTATGCTTTCCGTGCTGTCTGTCAGAGGGCAGGAGCTGCACGGATCGCCTCCTGCGATCTCCTCCTGTGTCTCCCTTAGTTATTGCGACCCGATCGTCGCGATAATTAAGGGGTTAACCGCCCCCCCCTCCCCAGAGCGATCCGGGGTCTGGGCCGACGCTGCGGGTTGTCAGCTGTAATATACAGCTGACACCCGCGCCGATCGCGCGGACTCAGCGTTAGAGTTCGCGCGATCCTCATGACGTATCCATACGTTCAGGTGCGTTAACCCCCAAATGACCTGGACGTATGGATACGTCTAAGGTCGTTAAGGGGTTAAAGGGGTTGTCTCACTACAAGGATTGCTTATGTTAAAGATCTTGCAAAAACAAGTCACTTTGCAATATATCTTCATTAACAGTTTGCTGCCTATTCTGAGATATCCCCTCTTGTATGGGCTGCATCAGCTCCTCAGGTCGCTATAGCTACAGACCTGTTTGCTCTCTCATGATAGGCTGCAGCACTGGTTGCTATAGACCTGGCTTCTACTGCAGCCTAATACTAGCCAGTAAACACGACCCTGAATTCAAAAACCAAGAAAACAGGACTGAGGTGAGATGAATCAATGTATTGAGACAACCCATTTAAGTGTCGGACTCGGTTATGCTCTTCCCTTAATTATTATTATTATTATTTATTTTAAAGCGCCATTGATTCCAGGGCTCTGTACATTCAAAAAGGGAGGTTACATACACATGTCAAACAAGTACAATGATAACAGTGAAAGACTAATGACTGGCATAGAGGGAGTGAGGGCTCTGCCCGCCGAGGGCTTACAATCAGGGCCGGGACGACAGGTAGGCAGAGGTAGGCGATCGCCTAGGGCGCCTACCTCTGCCTGTCTCTAAGGGGTGCAGGCAGGGGCCTCGTACCTCGCCGGGCTTCAGGCCGCTGCCGTGGGCCTGAGCGCCGGCGGTCTCTGTATGTGCGTCCGCTGGATGCACATACGGCTGAGGGCTTCTGCGGAGCAAAGAGCGAGCTCTCCCTGCTCCGCAGACAGTGTCGGACCGGCTCAGGTAAGTATTCATGTTATTATTTTTAACTGCCTGTGTGCCCCCTATATCTACATATATACTGCCTGTGTGCCCCCTATATCTACATATATACTGCCTGTGTGCCCCCTATATGCCTGCCTGTGTGCCCCCTATATCTACATATATACTGCCTGTGTGCCCCCTATATGCCTGCCTGCCTGTGTGCCCCCTATATCTACATATATACTGCCTGTGTGCCCCCTATATGCCTGCCTGCCTGTGTGCCCCCTATATCTACATATATACTGCCTGTGTGCCCCCTATATGCCTGCCTGTGTGCCCCCTATATCTACATATATACTGCCTGTGTGCCCCCTATATGCCTGCCAGCCTGTGTGCCCCCTATATCTACATATGCCTGCCTGTGTGCCCTCTATATCTACATATGCCTGCCTGTGTGCCACCTATATCTATATATACTGCCTGTGTTCCCCTTATATCTATATATGCCTGCCTGTGTGCCCCCTATATCTACATATATACTGTCTTTGTGCCCCCTATATGCCTGCCTGTGTGCCCTCTATATCTACATATGCCTGCCTGTGTGCCACCTATATCTATATATACTGCCTGTGTTCCCCTTATATCTATAAAAGCCTGCCTGTGTGCCCCCTATATCTACATATATACTGCCTGCGCGCCCCCTATATGCCTGCCTGTGTGCCCCCTATATCTTTATTTGCCTGCCTGTGTGCCCCCTATATCTATATATACTGCCTGTGTGCCCCCTATATCTATATATACTGCCTGTGTGCCCCCTATATCTATATATACTGGTAAGAAGTTACTAAGTGGGAGAGAGTAACTGGTGCAGGGGGGAGAGTGGTGCAAGGGAGAGAGGGCCTGGTGCAGGGGTGGGGGGGGCGAGAGGGCCTGGCGCAGGGGCGAGAGGAATTAGGGGGTTGCAATTTTTTGGGGAGTGAGGGGGGGGGGGCGCCATTGGCTGTACTTGCCTAGGGTACCAAAAATTCCTTGTCCCGGCCCTGCTTACAATCTACAGTTTGTAAACGAGTTTGTAAATTGCATCTCCCGTGACCTTGTATACTGATGTGTAGTTGTTTACCAGGACGAAACTTTGGTCTTCTCTCCTGAACTGAACATTCAGAAGTTTGAATTGTTCTTCAATGCCTCCAAGAGAATAGTTTTTTCACTAAGTTAGAGAAGTGCTAATTTCACTAGTGCCTCAAGCACTTAAAGGGGTTGTCTCTCAACAAAGATTGTTTTTTATGTTAAAGATCTTGCAAAAACAAGTCACTTTGCAATATGTGTCCATTACCAGTGTCCTACCTATTCTGAGATATCCCCTCTTGTATGGCCTTTCCTCAGGTCGCTATAGCTACAGACCTGGCTTCTAATGCAACCTAGTGGAAGTCAGTAAACACGTCCCTGAATTTTAAATGAAACCAAGAAAACAGGACTGAGATAAGATGAAGCAATGTAGTGAGACAACCCCTTTAAGCCCTGAAACCTCTGAGGAGGCTGCATGCACACCAAAACCTGCCAGGGGCTTAGCAATATAATTTGTGTTTGTAGTAAAATAGAAGGGAATACACTGTAGTTATTACCCTTATATTACAGTGATCTTTGTAAGCCTAGCATTAATTAGGTGAAAAAAGACAGTGACACAAGATTTATTGTCATTTTAATCACTATTTTTAGGCCTGTACAAATAAAAGTTATGTCTTAATACAGTTCACAATAGTATAACAAGGCGTCAAGAAAAGAATCTGCTTCTGTTAATTGTTATTTGTATTTAGGAAAAGTAATGCCAGGGCCATTTCTAGGCTAAATTGCACTCATGGCGAAGTGAAAAATGATCCCTCCCACCCCAATTAACATGTTACTCCATGCTCACATTGCATCATCATTAACCAGTGCTTGAAAATACAGTACATAAAGCTAGAACACAAAATTCTATGAATAAAACTACAAAATAATGGTCATACTTTTACCAAATAACACAGCTAAACAAAATCAGAATCCCAGGGCTAATATTACCAATAATTCCACTAAAACTAAATACCACCACACCATAACCCCATATCACAACCACCCAGTGGCTGAATAATACCACCACATAGTTACTGAAAAATACCGTCATATCATGAACACATATCTCTACTACATAATCATGGTATAATACGCCATACCATTATTAAATATAGACCATTATACTACAAATAATATTACAACCATAATGTAACCATACATTTCTACACAGGCGCTCTGCACACATAAGGGATAGCAGTAAAGTTACAACCAGTGACTCAAAGGAGACGTCTTTTCCAGCACTTCCCTACCAATTCCTACCACTGTACAAACTCCCCATCCATAGGATCCCAAATAGTAATAATGCCTCCTTGTGCTTCTAATAGTAAAAGTGACCCAAAATGTCTATGGTGGCTCACATTTCTGCATCAAGTTTTAGTCTTGTTTTGTGTCCCCATATAGGAGGTAGTTAAAGGGATTTTCTCAGTACAGGCTTTCGCAGGCATCTTGAGCTTTCTTACTCTCTTACAGCTTCAAATCCCGGGGCAGGTCTCTCCTCTCAGGAGGCGTTTCTTCCCTCACTGTGTCTTCCCTGCTCCCTCCTGAGTCATCATCATCATTCTGTGTGAGCAGTGGGAGAGAGAGGATGTCCCAGCAGACCTCCTGCAGTAGTCAGTTCCCATGACTGGAGATCTGTCACCACCCTCCCAGGTTCCAATCCTTGTAACCAGAACACCTGCATTGGTGTAAACAGTTATATATACAGCCTGAAATGATGAAACAAATATGAGAAATACACTCTGCTCCCCATCTGTTATCAGGCTCAGTAATTGCCGAGATCCTTCACACCGAGCTGACATTGTGAGAGGAGAAGAGAGAGCTCAAGCAGTGTTTATTACACAGCTCAGAGGGAGTGAAAGACAATGAGAAAACAGACAGAAGCCAGCACAGAAAGATGGTTTCAGTTTCATTTTCACACAGCTCAGAGGGGAGTGAAGGCATCCAATCACACCACAGGGGACGTAACCCACACAGATGACACGCGTGTCCCAACCAGGGCTGAGCTAAATATCAGGCAGCCAATCACAGTAAAGGGCTTGGCCAGGCTTCAGATTTAGCTCTAGACACTCACAGATTAGCTAATATCTGCTATACTAAATGATTTAGGTAAACCAATTGCAAAATTGCTTATTTTTACTGTTCCCATTAGTACAGATATGATCTTTGTAGTGAGAAAACCCCTTTAAGTCCTCCAATATAGTATGTAGGTACATGCAATTATTGTGCACAATAGTCTGTTGGCAGGTATATGTCCCCCATAATCTGTAGGAAGGTAAATGTGCTCCAGAGTTTGCAGACAGGTATATTTCCACCTGCTATGTAGGCAGCTATATGTCCCCATAGATTGTAGGCAGCTATAAGTCCCCATAGTTTGTAAGCAGGTATAAGTCCCCCGAGTTTGTTGGAAGGAATAGGTTCCCCATAGGCAGTATAGACAGGCATAGGTCCTCCATAGGCAGGTTAAGGTCCCACAAAGGCAGTATAGGCAGGTATAAGTCCCCCATAGTCAGGTATTGCTCCCAAATACCTAGTATAGGCAGGCATAGGTCCCCATAGGCAGGAATAGGTTCCCCAGAGGCAGGTATAGGTCCCCCATAGGTAGGTATAGGCAGGTATAGGTCCCCCATAGGCATGCATAGGTCCCCCAAAGGCAGTATAGGTAGGCATAGTTCCCCCATAGGCAGGCATAGATCCCCAATAGGCAGGCATAGGTTCCCCATGGGCAGCCATAGCTCCCCATAGGCAATTATAGGTCCCCCATAGGCAGTATAGGCAGGCATAGGTCCCCCATAAGCAGGAATAGGTCCCCCATAAGCAGACATAGGTCCCCATAAGCAGGAATAGGGCCCCCATAGGCAGGAATAGGCCCCCAGAATAGGCAGGTAGAGGTCCCACATAGGCAGGTATAGATCCCCAAGTTAAAAATAAAAAAAAACAGTACCACCTCTCTCCCCCGTTGCTCTCTTTTCTTGGGAAATCTTCTTCATGGCTGCTCCTCGATTTGAACCAGTGACCTTTTGATTGGGGATCAACCTAATAACTGTAAGGGTTCGGTTGATTCGCTGGACCACCACAAGCGATAATAGTTAAGCCACGTCAGGGAACGGAGTCTAAGTAGCCCCCGGTTTTTCACCAGAGCCCGCCGCAAAGCGGGATGGACTTGCTACGGCATGAGGCTACCAGGTCGCTACCCCTGACGTGACTTGCTTGCGGTGGCAGCCGGGGTACTGCGTGGTACAAAATCGTAATCCAAAGGCGTAGTCGGAGACAGGCAGAAGTTCAGGGCAGGCGGCAGAGGTTCGTGGTCAGAGACAGGCAGACGGAAACAGGCAAGGTCAGGAAACGTAGCGGAACGGACTGGTACGCGGGTAATCAATACGGACTCAAACACTCTCTAAGCTCACTGAACGCACACCAACAATCTGGCAAGGACTGCTGGGGGCGTATTCCATATATAGGACCAGCGCCCATCAATAACCAATTAATGGTGCACTGGCCCTTTAAATCCAGACCAGCCGTCGCGCCTTAAGCGATGGGTACGCGCACGGCGGCCGGGACAGGCAGGAGCGGCGTTCACAGAAGCGCGGGCAGGTAAGGGGACTAGCGTCCGGGACTGGGAAGCGGGGGCATGGACGCGGGGAGCCGCACCACCGGGCAGGGGGACGGCCGCGGGCCACCGCGGCAACCGCGCCAGCCCCCATGACAATAACACACTTAACGATCATAAATGTAAGAAAGGTTGTAATTGTAGTACACAAGAAGAAAAAGATTGTTCCACCACCAGGAGCAAAACAGTAACAATGCAGTTCATAACTAAGCATATGAAAAGAGATGAGAAGCTCAAGCGCCCTCTATTGGATGTAACAAATCCTCAATTTGCTTTTGACCCACTGGGTCTTTGGAAAGCAAATTGGATATTTATCCAAGCCAGCATCACCCATCTGTACATGTATTATGTTATAGGCACTAATGCAACCCCGTACCATCAGAGATGCAGGCTTTTGAGCTCGGATCACAGAGTCCATTTTAAGTGAGCTTTAGCCCAGAAAAAGATAGCAGAGTTTCCGGATTGTGTTAATATACAGGCTTCTTTTTTCTATGACAGAGCTTTAACTTGCAGTTGAAGACTGCACGGTGAATTGTATTCACACATAATGATTTCTGTAAGCATTCCCATGCAGTGATTTTCATGACAAAAGCATGTTTTCATACAATGCCGCCTAAGACCCCCAAGATCACAAAGATCATATACTAACCTTGTCCCTTGCGCACAAGGATTTCTCTATCCTCTGACTGAAGGAAGCGGGCTTTGCAGTTTTTACAATTTTACTTTGAGGATCATTATGTGAAACCGTTTCGCAATTTTTAGCTGCTGTTTTTCAGACCAACTTTGCTTCTCAGAGACTCTGCCTCCTTAAAATACTTTTTTTAATCTACAATCATATGAATTAGTTAAAAATTGCCCCTCCAACTATTTTTCATTAGCACTACTTAATTTCCAACCTTTAACCATGTTCCAACTTTTTTGAGATGTGTTGCTGCCATCAGTTTCTAATTGAATTAATTTGTTTAAATAAAAAATTTTAAAAAATCTAACCTAAGGCCTCTGATATGTGTTCTAAGTTCTGTTGTGCAAAAATATCTATGTATATGGGACCCACTGCAGAATTGTAAGTAATTGTCTGACACTGATCTGGTTATTAATTATACAGAGTTTGTCTAGGGAGAGCAATTTACTAGCTATAAAGATAAAACAAGAAGATTAGGAAAGCAAACATTGACGAGTACAATGTTCTGTGGGGTCTCTCTTAAAAACTGATCAATAATGGAAATTACAAGAAACAATAGCAGCAAAGATTTTAGAGGCTTAAGTACAAGTCATAAAACTTGTAAAATTAAGCTTGCAAAAGGACAGTATTCAGTTACAAATGGATCTGGGTAAGTTAAAAGACTTTGGTCAAAATGTTTCGATTAAGGTTTAACACTAATAAATGTAAGCTTATGCGGTTAGAAAAAGAAAATATATGTCAAGCTTAATTAGTGGGACAACACTGGGCAAAACTAACATGAGAAAGGACTTTTAGTTGACAATAAACTTAAATGGGTCTTTTTACTTCTTCTTCTTACTATATCGTTGGGGTATGCTATGAGTGTCAGATCGGTGTGTGTCTCTCACGTTTCAGGCTTGTAGCTATCTCAAAAATGTCCCCTGCAATTTTTCTGTTCTGAATGGAGAGGTGGTCAGGAGTCTCATGATGTAATCAATGGAGGCTCTGAGTACAATTCTTTCTCCCAAAGAATTCTAATTAAAGGTCATCAAAAAGTGTGCCCAAAATAATAATAATAAAAAAAAATGACACTTTAACCCACAAAAAAGAGCACACACCCAGGTCTGTAGAGTAATATAGTTGTTTTTATACAGTTGAAATCAGAATTTTACATATTTTCAGAAAGTAATACAAATGCCTTAAAAATTCTCTCTCATTCTGGGATTTGGCAAATATAAATAATTTTGGTAATCCTAATTGACCTAAAAAGGGTAAGGTTTACTCTGATTTCATGTGAGATAGTGAGAAAAACATGCATATGTGCCTTTTTCTATAGTGTCTACAAACTTGTAGTTTCAACTGTATAAGGCTTCAGAAAATACTGATGCAAAGCAAATTTAAAAAATAAAGTTTTTTTTTTCAAACTAGTAAAAAGTATTGAAAACTGTAAACATTTGGTATTGACGAAATAACACCAACCTGCAGAATAAAGATAACGGGAAAGATTTATTAATGCTATCTAACTTTTTGACAGTGTAAAATTAGACTATACAGTCTTACAATGCGCAACATTTATCATAGTGTTGATAAATCTGATGCAGGTCAGAACTGTCTAGTCTAATTTCAAACCATTTTTCAGGCTTATTTTATGCCACTAACTGCACCAAAATTTGCACTAAGCCACTCCCTTTTTATGGGGACCACATCCCTTTGTCGCACAAGGTGCAGAAGTGTCTAGAAACTCTCTAAAGCACATTATAAATGTGGTATAAAGCACTTACCAACTAATGGTGCAAATTGTTTCAGAATTCTGGCAAAAAATATAAATTTGATAAATTTTCTCTAGCATGTCATTTATACCGTACAGTGAACTATTTCAAAATGGACCTCCCCCATAAAAAACAGTGCATTATGTAGTATAGTAAATGGTACTGTAAGGGGACAGAGGAAGAGACAGTGCGCCCTAATGTCATGCCCACCAATGCTGTCCCTGCTTACTTGCCAGTCCGATCCTATGTGGTTAGCGACAACTGGTTGACAATCAACTCCTAACTGAAGTGACATACAAAACAAAGACCAGACAGACAAACACCATATAGCATGGTCAGACAGAAAGGGATCAAAACCAGAGAGCAGAAAAGGTACAAAGATGGCAGGTAAAAATGGTGGGCCAAGAGGTACGTAATCCATGTAATCCAATCCAAAAAGAACATTAGGTCCAGTACTAAGACTATCACCAGCACAGACAGGAGGAACTTAAGCAGAACGATCTGCAGCCCTGCCAGAGGGCCAGCAGAGAATCAGGCAGTTGTGGAAGATCACACCCAGTCAGCACAGAATAAGACCTTGTTCAGACAGTGTAAGGACCCTGCAATACAGGTAAAATTCATGGTTAAAAGCCCAGTCTCTTCTGTATGTTGTGGACAGAGGACTGTGCTGCTGTCTGCACAGGCAAGGTCATAACAGGTACATTTACAAAGTACACCTTGTCCTGCAAAAAAAAGCCCTTCTATGATGGTAGACAGGAAAATAAAAAAACTAAGGCTTTCGGAAGACAGGAAGGAGAAAACCAATGCAATGTAAACACACTCTATCCTATCTCCCCTGGATTGGGTGATTGGACTGCATTGGATACTTTATATATTAAAGATTAAAAACACAAGGCCATAATTTAAGCTCAATGGCTGGACATCAGATTAAAACCAGTAGAGGTTTAGTCTATTATACAGCTATTGAGCTATAAGTACGGTCTTGTGTTTTTAAGTAAATAATGTCCCATCTTGATGCAGGCTGCAAGCTTGCAAATATAGTGGCCACTGTATCAACCACTACCTCATATTTGATATTTCTCCGGTTATTTTTGCCACAAATGTTTTATTTTGTAATGTTTTGGTCATCAGTGCACTAGAAAGATATAGCAGAGCTTTAGCGGGTTCATAGAAAGGCAACAAAACAATTATAAGAATGAGTGGACTAGAATACCCAGAAAGATTGTCAGAATAAAGGTTACTGAGTTTAGAGAAAGACAGCAACATAAAAAGTATAATGTATAAATGTATCAAGAGTCAATTTAGAACTCTCTCCCATTATCTATTTATATCTCTATAACAAGGGGCATTATCTGCAGCTAGAAGAAAGAAACCGTGAGACTTACTCAAGTCCAGCTGTCATCTTGGACCATCTTGGGGATTATTCAGCTCACCAGATCGCCATCTTTGGTAAATGGTATTGGCACACTAACATTCTGACACCAGGAATGTTTTTGAAACTGGCCAGCATTATTGAGGCACAGAAAAATGCAGGTAAAATACAAACAAAACCTCGGCTGTCTAGCCACAAACTAAACACAATAATAGACCCTGTCTATCGGTGATCTGGACCTAACATGTAAACCCACAAAACTCTTTCTTACACATTTTCCCAGCCTCCCACTTGCTTCCATCTTCTCTTACACCTCTGGGGCCAAGAGCGTCTTACCAGCTCCACTGCCAGGTTGCAGACCATACCCCCCGATTGCCTGTAGTATCAGGCTTTTTATAGGCCTACAGGGACCTGCCAAAAGCCTGTCCTGGAACCTGGGAATGGCCTCCCACACAACACTATGACCGTTCCAGGAAAGGCAACGCATTCTTGCCCGCAAAGCAGCCATGCAAGTTACATATGCCAATAACCTATGGCTACAGACAGAAAATAGGTTACTATATGCAAACTAGATTACTATATAACTATGCAGTGTATCAAAAGGAAGAAACATGCATATGATACTAACATCGTTCTACGCCTATAAAATCACCAGCCAGCCATCCTGTTCAATATTATATACAGTTTTGGATGCCAGTGCACAAAAAAGACAGTAGAGTTTGAGCAGGTTCACAGGTAAGCAACCAAAAAAAAAAATGGAATGTGGAAACTACAGCACACAGAAAGATTCACAAATATAAGGGTTACTTATAGAGTAAAGAGGCTTGAGGGGTGACCTAATAATTTAATTTGCTAAAATATGCCATCAAAGTCTTAACCCCTTAAAAATGCAGCCAGTTTTGACCTCCCTGACAGAGCCCCGTTTTTGAAATCGTCAAGTGTCACTTTTGGGGAATAATTTTTTTGATATTTTTACCTATCCATGTGATGCGTGCAAAATATCAAAATGTTGTGAAAATTTAGAAATAGTTGCCATTTTTAAAGTTAAAAAATTTCTGTGCGCAAGACAAATAGTTATTCTTAGCATCTACCATGCATCTGCTGTAGATTGGCATAATTTTTTTACATTTCTTTTTACTTTTTATGACATTAGGGGCTTAGTTGTAATTTTTCACATTTTCAAGAAAAATTTGCAACTTTGATTTTTTTTTTAGGGACCATCCGGGTCTGTTGACTTTGGGGCCTTTTTGTTAGATACCCCCAAAAAATATTAATATACATAACTAAAAACCCATAATATTCAAAACAGTTTTTAGGAAGTTTTTTAAACCCATTGGGTTTTTCACAGAATTAAAGCAAAGGAAGAGAAGGGCCACTGTATGAAAACTGTTTAGGTCTAAACTCACTTTGTTGCCCAAGGTTTTCAGGGGCAAAAATGATGCAGACCTATGCATTTTTTCATACTTGTGGCCTGAATTTAAAAAATTCTTTTTTTTTTGTAGATTCTCATTTTTTTATCCTTTATTTCGGGAACAGGGTAGTGTGACTAGGGAAATACAACTTAAATAAATTCCCCAATTCAGAGTTTTTAAGATCCCCATATGTGTCCAAAAGTGCGCTTTTTTGGCTCAACCACAGTCCAAAAATAGGAGAGCACCTACTGAACTTTGGGGTCTCTTTTTATCAGATTTTTCTTTGGCGCCATTCCATTTTGCAGACACCAAAAGGGTGCAAAAACTTAAAAAAAAACCCCTAAAAAAACCCCATTTTGAAAGACCCCAAAAAGAAATGTACCGGGGGTGTAGTGAGTGTATATCCCCCCACAGGTGTTTCACATTTTTTTTAGCTTTTGGCTGTGAAAATTAAAAATTTATTTTTTTCCACAATCTGATTTTGTTGAAAATGTTCTTTTTTACAAGGAAACCTAAAAAAAAAACCCTAAAAAATGTGTTACCCAATTTTTTTCCCCAAGTGGGTATAAACTGCTGTTTGGGGCATGGCAGGGCTACAAGGAGGGAGCCTTTTTGTTTTTGGGAAAGCAATTTGGGGGGTGCCATGTCGCATTTAAAGCCCCCAAAGTACCAGAACAGGTGAAACCTTCCCAAAGTCACCCCATTTTTGATTAAAAACACCTTCATAAATCTTACTAGGGGTGCTTTTTGTGCATTTTGGGAAAGGTTTTAAAAATATTTTTTTTATTTTTGGGGGGGGGGGGGGGCATTGAAAAATTTTTGCATCGCCATAGTCTGAGAGCCATAACTATTTTACTGTGAACAGAGCTGTGTATGGGCTTGTTTTTTGCTGGGATGAATTGACGTTTTTATATTGGTATCATTTTTTGGGGGAATAAGCCTTTTTGATCGCTTTCAAATCTGGTTTTTGGAAGCTAGGGTGAAAAAAATATTGCAATCCTAGTATACGTGACAAGTTAGTTTTACTCTGTGGGCCGATACGATTTAGACGATACCCAAGTTATACAGTTCTTTCATGTTGAAGCTCTTTAAAAAAAAATTTTAAAATTTTTTATTTTGTAAAAAATATTATTCAGACAAACTTCTGATAGCCATAACTTTTTTATTTTTCCGTATACAGAGCTGTGTAAGAGCTTTTTTTTGCAGAATGAACTGAGAATTTCAATAGTACCACTTTGACATTTATATGGGTTTTTGATCGCTTTTTTTTCCATTTTTAGTGCTTAGAAGAACGAAAAACGTAATCCGCCTTTTTTCGTTTTTTTTTTTCGCCCTTCACTGTGGGGGGGTTAAAAATCAGCAGATTTTTTGGATGGGTGTTACGCATGTGGCGATATCAAATATGCGTACTTTGTTTATTTTGACGTCTGGAAAGAGGAAAAGGGTGGTGTACATGTTTTTATTTTATTTTTTCTGTTTTACTTTTTTTTTTTTTTGCACTTCCTCACTTTTTTTACTTGTCTCTATAGGGGGCTTGTAACAGTGATCTTCTTTTCTTATAGCAAGTTTTATTCTTGTTTTTAAGCATTTAAATATTGCTGCAAAATACGCTTAAAAAACACAGTGTGAACCCAGTCTTAGACCAACAGCAAAAGAGAATGGTGTTCATGGATAGGGACAATAAAGAAAACAGCTGCTGTCCAAAAATATTGTGGCCTGTCTCACATTTGCCCCAAAAAACCTACATGTGGAAAAAAGTATTTGATACACTGGTGATTCTGCAAGTTTTCCCACCTCCAAAGAATGGAGAGGTCTGTAATTTTTATTGCAGGCAAACCAACTGTGAGAGACAGAATCTAAAAAAAATCCAGAAAATCCCATTGTATGATTTTTAAATAATTAATTAGCATTTTATAGCATGAAATAAGTATTTATACAAAAACAGGGCTTATTAATTTTGGGACAGAACCTTTGTTTTCAATTACAGAGGTCAGACTTTTATGTAGTTTTTACCCGTTTAAAAAATGCCGAACAGGAATTTTGGCCCACACCCCCCCATACGATCTTCTCTAGATCTTTCAGGTTTTTGGGTGTCACTGGGCTACATTATTTCAGCCCCTCCAAAAATTTTTTGATTGAGTCAGGCTCAGACTGGCTAGGGCCCCTCCCAAATTTTAAAAGCTTCTTTTGGAGCCCCTTTTTTTTTGTTTTCCCCCGGCTGGTTGTTTAGGTCATTATCCTGCTGGAAACCCAGCCAGACCCTCTTTAAGCTGTTACTTAGGGAAGGAGGTTGTTGGTGAAACCTCCTTCCCTAAGTAAGTGCATTAAAAATTGGTCTTCTAGTGATACATGGCCCTATCCATCCTCCCTTCAATATGGTGTAGTCGTCCTGTCCCCTTTGCAGAAAATCACCCCTAAAGGCTGATGTTTCCACCCTCATGCTTCACGGTTGGGACAGGGTTCTTGGGTTTGCACTCATCCTTCTTCCTCCAAACATGACAAGTGGAGTTGATGCCTCCTCTGGGTCATTCAGATGGTCACTGACGAACTTCAAACAGGTCTGGTCTCTCACAGTTGAAGTGTATCTACGATAAAAATTATAGACCTCTCCATTCTTTGGATGTGGAAAAACTTGCAAAATCGACAGTGTAACAAATACTTTTTTTCTCTACTGTAGATTTTCCCCAGATCATCTTGGAAAATGTTATATAGGCATATGAAGCAAAAGTGGGACTATAAAAGGGCACTGCTGACCAACACCAAAACCTTATGGTATTTGAAGCGTCATGGTTTGAGGTTGCTTTGCTGTCCCAGGGTCTAAACACTTT
Source organism: Phyllomedusa bahiana (assembly GCA_025379985.1). NCBI lineage: Eukaryota > Metazoa > Chordata > Amphibia > Anura > Hylidae > Phyllomedusa > Phyllomedusa bahiana. The sequence continues at coordinate 20,655 of JAODAL010010361.1, read as the reverse complement.
GCAATCACTAAGATAGGGGGCGGTTAAAATGACATTTTACACCACGTCTGTGCTTTCCATTGGTGTACCATGAAAAATCATACCCCTGTGATGTAGCCCTTGTGGCCCCATAGATATCAATAGAGCAAACATAGTCATATACGGACTATGTTTGCTCATCTTTTCAGCGGTATACGCTTTCCCTGTAGGACTCAATTATGTCATGAGTACAAGTTCATTTTTTAATTTAACCCTTTTCTCCCGCAGAGATTTTCATTTACATCACATTCGTATTTATATTCCTGCCTTTCAAGAGCCAAAACTTTTTTATTTTTCCATTTATATAGCTATATGAGGGCTTGTTTTTGCGGGACATGTTTTACATTTAGTATATAAAAATGTTAAAAAAAATAACAGGGTATAGTAAGAATAGAAAGATGGCAACCATGGGGGCCTTCATTAGGCACCTAGCTGCGATGCCAATTGCACGGCACCCCGGATATCGTCATTTTGGGGGAGGGCAAATGGGCAAAAGAATGGGGCGCAGCACCATTTTTTAATTCCTTACATGCTGACGCTACCTGGTACATATGAACTGGGCTTAGCGAGTAAGCTCACTTCATACCCCCTTACCGACCTCATGATGTTCCTGTACAGCAAATGTCAGTAACAGGTTGAAGCAGTTTCAAGCAGGAGGAACTTTTCCGAAATCTTGGAAAACCCTTTAAGACATGTTGCTAAAGCATAAAGTTTGCAGTTGCCCTACTTTCATGACTGTTGTTTTTATGTCTACTTTAATTACCTATAGCACTTACAAAGTGTTTCTAAAGTTTAAAAAGATAGCATTCTCTTAACTAAACATATGCCGCATCTGTTGAAGGTGACAGCTGCACATTTTTCATGCATATGAATGAGGGGTTGTCACAGCCTTGACCTTTTTACTTACATTACTAGATACCCTATATTTAAAGATTTCAGCACAGGATTGTTAAAGTGGTGGAGAATTACATAAATCAGGTGTCAAGTACATTCATGCAGACCTTCAGGACACCGTTTATTTTAACTGACAACAATGAAATGGGTTTTATAGTAGGAGACCCTCCTGCAGAAAGAAACATAAGAACAAAATCCTTAAGGGTGAAGACCTTTTGGACAGAAGATACTAGGTTAGAGGCATCTGGAATGTATATCAACTCTATATTTACAGAAACACAATGAAGTTTTCAGAAAAAAGAGCATCTATCATATATTGAAACATGGAGGAAGTTCACTGATGCTTCATTCTGCTTCTCTTCTTGGTTTAACCACTGTGTGCATGGCTCTCTCATGGCTCATGTCCAGTTGTGCAGGCCCGCTTTTAAGAATACCTGCAAACATATGAGAAAAAATGTTCACTTTTTTTTCTTTTACATTCCACCCATGCTGACTTTGATTTTTTACTTTCTTAAGAGTAGTCAATGCTCTGTAAAACCTTTGTGTTTTATCAAACCCTCATATGGTTCCGAAAAAGAGTATGAGTCCCTACAATACCTCTGTTTGGCCCCAATTTAATATGTGGCATATGGAGTGCTTATGGTGTCTTGTAAGGAGCTAAAGGAACTGTGGGTACATACATATAGGTTCTGCTTTACGTGTATATATGTATGGCATCATAAACTCTAGGAGACTTTTCGGAGCATGTGACCAAACCCATGGAAACATAGGGTCGTTGATCCAGGGATTTCTTCTGATTTCCAGATTGGAATTTTTCCATAAAATGAGGACAATTGGCTTCTACCTCATGGGGGGTTTTGCCTTCCTCTGGATCAACACTTTAGCACGATAGGCTGAACTGGATTGACATCTGTCTTTTTTAGGCTTTACAAACTATGTAACTATATAACTATATATGAAAATAGGATTAAGTAAAAGGCATCATAATTACTGAATATTTACAAATTTAAAACAAATCTAGAAAGAAAAATGGGACAAAAATTTTAAAGGGAAACTATCGGGAGGCACACACTGGCCTGAGGCCTGAATGGCTCTTCTAGTATGCTCCCCCATGTGCATGAAGAAAGTCTCTCCTACAATGCTTTTGAACTGGCCTGTTCTGGTGCTCTGCAAAGGGGTAGGGGCTTGTGTTAACCACTGCCCCCCAAACGGGGGTGTTGACCCACCCCCCTTTCCCAATTTGTGCAGGCCTGCGTTAGAAGAGTACCTGCATTCATATGTGTAAAAATTACACGTTTTTCTTCTTTCAAATTTACCCATGCTGCCCTTAATTTGATTTTCAACTTTCTTAGAGAGTACATTCCCCTTAGCTTGGGTTCACATGTTAAAGTTTATTTGCAGTTGAGATTTGTTAATTATAATGCATTAAAATACACAGTAAAAATGTATGCATTTTTAAAAAGCCCACGCACTTTTATAATTAACATAGCTTTGGAAAACCCAGATGAAATCCTTTGTATATCTTTAAATACGATGTTAGTCAGCTCACTTTCAATTTTTCAAAACCCAGGGCTTTTGGGTTGAGTGCGGTGCTCCCGGGTATCCCGTTAACTCCGTTTGGTAAAAAAAGTTTCCACAAACAAACTTCCGGCTTAACTGCAAAATAAATCAGTTGGCAGAAATGTTATCCTTAAAAACATCTTCTGTATTTTCATCAATAATAAAAAATAGTAGTACATGGTCGTGGAATAAACCTGCTAAGAGTGCAAGAAAAAACTTTGAGTTCCTAGTTCACAGTTTTTTATCAAAAAATGCTTTAAACCCCCCACGAACTTTCAACGTGATTTCAGGTCGGGGGGGCCCATGCTATCTTTTTCCCCCTCAAAGACCAAATTCAGGGGCCCCTTTTTTGGGTCAACCGACCCCCAAATTTCCCGAGAGAAAAAAATAAAAAAAAAACCAACCTTGCAAGCTGCACTATATAACACCTTGAAAAGTGGGTGGGTGCAGGAAACCAAAAAAGGAGGCATCCCTTCCTCCCTATATAGATTAAAAAAAACAATATATGCCAAAAAACAACTATATTCTGCCACAAAAAAAAAAAACAAAAACATTTTCTGAAAAAACACAATGTGAACCTGGGTGCCATGGCAGGGTTGCGGCATATATATATATATAATATATAATATATATATAATATATATATATAATAATATACACGCACACCATTACCAGTGGAAATACCACTGCAAAAAAGGGCAATACAATACATGGAAACCCCAAAGAACATTTATACATGAAAAAACTTTGAGTTTCCCTTATTTTCACATGTTTTTTGATCAAAAAAATCCCTTAAGCCACCCACGAACTTACAACGTGATCTCAGGCCGGGTGGTCCTACGCTATCTTTACCTCTCAATAGAGCCAAATTCAGGCCTCTCATTGGGTCAACCGACCTCCATTATCCAGAGAGAAAGAAATTAACCAACCTTGCAAGCTGCACTCATATAACAGCCTGTGAAAAGTGGGTGGGTTGCAGGTGTTGGTCTGGTAAGATTACCTCTGGAAAAATCACATTTCTAATGGTTGCTTTTCTAGTGCTATTAGCAGAATATAACTTTCTAAAATTGTATCAGTGTAAGGCGGTATTCAAACTTTCAGCATTTTAGATGCAGTTCTTGCAGCCAAAACCAAGAATGTATTTAAAACAAGAAGTCTCAGCCTTAATGGGTCTCATCTAAATATGATCCATTACCGGTTTTGGCTTCAAAAAGTGCATCTAAAATCCTGAACATTTTAATGCAGCCTAAACATTTTCCTCCTCCTACTTCAACCTTTCCTCTTTTGTCTTAAGTTGCAGACCAATATCAATCCTGCTTGTACACAAAGTGATTGAGGCACTATAAGTATAGTAAGAAATTGTTCAGAGTGCACCCTAGACACTCTATCACCTTAGGGTCCATATATATAAAACAGTGTGAAGAGATGTATAAAGAACAATGAATTTTTAGTACAATATTTTTATTTGGAATAAAGCCTGACATCCCAAAGTAATAACTGAGGAATGATGCTTAATGCAACCAATTCCTATAAATTACCCAGGTCTACTCTCAGTTCCATGTAGGGATGTAAACAGATGCTACAACAATGGCTCCACACCTGGCTTCCGTTCTGTAGATTCTTTCCCTCTGGGCTGAGTTTGATCTAACACTGTATTTAATACAGTCTCTTCCCATAAATGGAAACATGCATTCCTGTAGACCATATAATACAGTGAAACCTTAGCAGTGAATTCTTTAGCAAAGAAAACTAGTGTTTGATTTTTCTTCCTATAAAGTTCACTTTAGTCGAAATGACATGTATAAACATAGATGAGATTGTGGTTGTAGATAAAAGACGCTTGGCACACGTTCCTACAAATACAATGCTTAAAGTGAATCTCCGCCTTTTATTATGTCATTTTTAGGTCCATAAAACTTCTTAACCCTTTCCCACCATTTAGAGCACAGCTGGTGGTGTGCCAATAACCCACCACATGTTTATAGTACTGGGATGGCTTGTGTTTAGGATCTAAGCCATTAGCAACGAGTGTTATCTGTAACATATAGCTGGCATGCTGCTGCAATGGCTAATATTAGGAATAATTCCGATTCCAGGCAATGAAGCAGTCAGACAGGGAGGAAGGCTTACTGTGCCTCTCTATCTGTGGGACCTATAGGATGCCTTTATTATATCTGTGATCATGTGATCCAGTCCCCTATGGAAGCTAAAAGACAATGTAAAAAAATAAAATCAATAAAATGTAAACAAAATAAAAACTGCTAAATTATGCATAAAAATAGAAATAAAAATGTACACAATTTGTATTGCTGCAACCATATCATCCCTTACTATAAAACAATTGTGTTACTTATAACACAAAAAAATCATAAAAATAATGCCAGGATTGCTGCTCTTTGTTCCAGTAGATTCAAAGAATCAAAAATCAAGCCCAAATGCAGCTCAATAATTACAAAAAAAGTGTATGGGTCTTAAAAGAGGACAAGTTCCAGTAATGAAAGTACCAGAAAACCTAATGATAGGACAAAATTTGAGGCAGCAAATCAGAATAATATAATTATTTTGGGGAACTTCAACTACTGCAATGTAAACTGGGAAGCAGAAATCTGAAGGTTTGGCAAAAGAAACTATAATGAAAGACCGTTATCTTCTTCAGCTAGTGCAAGACCCGACAAGTGGAGGGTCACCACTGAACCTAATATTGACCAACATATCGAACAAGTTGGGGGTCACTAAGGTAATAGTGAACACAACATTTTTTCATTTATCTTTTAACTCTTTCCTGACTGCCAGTCGTAATATTTTGGCTCTTTCATTTTTTTCCTGTCTTCCAAGACCCATAACTTTTTACTTTTCCATCTACTTAGACGTATGATAGCTTGGTTTTAGTGGGACAAGATGTAATTTTTATTAGTGCCATTGACAGTACTGGGAAACCAGAAAAAAAATTCTAAGTCGGGTGAAATGGGGAAAAAAAAATTATTTATGCCATGTTTGCGGGGGTTTCATTTTTATGGCGTTCACTCTTCAGTATGATGTATTCTGCAGGTTGGTATGATTCTGTGGGAAACCAAGTGTCAAGAAAATCGGCACCCACTCAAGGGTCGACGGCCTGACTTGGGGTGTATTCATGACATTGCGTTCCCCACCCAAAGGATACAAAAGGGGTCACCCGGGTTTTCACTTTTAAACCCCTGCCACAGGGCACGAGACCCGGTATGTGGGGGATACCCCTCGTCCAAACCCTAAACAGCTGGGAGAGATTGTTTCCCTGCACCGATAACAGAACTTGCCAATCGGTACCCTGCCACTAGCCCCTTTGCTAGAAAAAAAGGCCTGGTCCTTTACAGACTTTTAACAGGCCAGGAACTGCCTTGGGAAAGCGATTATTGGCCCCTAGAGGAAGGCGGTGAGCTGGGCTTGATGGGAAAACAGACCCTTCCCCTTGCGGTGGCTAGACAACAATCATATAGTTGAAACCCAGAAGTTCAAACACTAATAAAAGATCATATGCATTTTTCTTCACAATGTGAATAAAATCAGAATAAACCCCCTTTTAGGTAAATTTTGGTTTTCCCACAATTTTTTATATTTCCCAAAATGCAAGAATAAGGGGAAAAGAGGCTTTTTAAAGGGCATTTCTATTACCTTCTGAAAGTTAAAGTTTTTTAAATTTCTTTTTATTAGGTAGCTTGCCCTTAAACTGTTGACTTGGGTAAAGTCATTTTGGTATCCTTCACAAGCTTCTCACAAAAATTTGGAAGGTTTTTTGGCCCTTCCCCCTGACGAAGGGTGTAACAGCCAGCATTTTTAGGAGGTTTTTGCTTTTGTTTTGGGGTTTTGTTTTCACATTGGGCCAAAGAAACTTCACTGTGACACTAAAACCCTTTCCCCTTCTGAGTGGTATAGGGCTGGACATTCCCCTTAGTAGTATTTTTGCTTTTATAATTGTTTTTACAGATAAACGGGCATTTCAGGTATCTGAAAATTGCCCCAAGTATGATCAGACTTGTGCAAGTCCCCCAAATTTTCTTTCCCGATATCTTGGCTGATTTCTTTAGACTTTACCCCTTTTGTCCCACACAGAAACTTTTGTTTCTCGTGTGCAATAAAAAACATCCACGATGTGTCTCTTTAAATCAGATTTTGCCAATAAAACCAAAAAAGCTTCCAAAGACATGCATCATCATTTGGGCTGTTCCCAAATTATTTTGAGGCAAAAAATTTTTTAGTGTATGTAACTTCCAAATTTGCAGAAAAATAATAAAAAATGCTTTTTAAAAATTTCTCTTTTCCTTATTTGGCATTTGGCAATATAAAAATTTTGGTAATCTTTTTTGGGGCCCAAAACGGTAGGTTTTTTTTTGATTTCATGCAGATGTGGAAAAACATGCTATTGTTTTTTATTAGTGTACGTAAATTCTGGTTTCTTCTGTACAAGGGAAAAATGCTACAAAAGGTCAGGGTGCAATTTCGGTTGAGTACAGATAAAGAGGCATCAAGATGTGTCTATTTACCTTAGGTTGGCCTTGTGATGGGCACCCAGGGGGGGTGAATGTGGCCTACTGTTGGACGCTCCTGGCATGATGGTTCATGTACCCCCATCCAATAGAGACAACACTGGGCCCAGGTGGACTCTCACTTTTAACTGTACTGGGACAGCCACATCACACACTTGTCACACCCTGTCACAACCCTGGGATGGTCTACATGCTCCTTCTAGCTTCGGAACATATTGCGGCAGAGGAATGTCGCAGGTTCGTGCTCCTGGTACCATCAGTCTCGGGTGGGTCCAAGTTACGACCGGGTACCAAACACTGAGTCGCTTTTCTGTTCCTGCTACCAGTTTCTAGTTTTTCCATTCCCACGGCTCCTACAAACGTGGAAGTGACAACTATGTGTGTGGGATGCTTTATATTTAAAAATATGACACTGGAGTGTGCCTGTGACATACGGTTATTCAATAATTCCTTAAGAAATCCCGACTCTTCTTTGACTCGTCCCTCTCTTTGATGCTCTGCCTCTCTGAGCACATGTCCACCCTGGCCCTGGCCAAGGTGCTAACGAGATTACTGAGGACCCTTTGAGTTTCTGAGCTTTTGTTTAATTGAGTGCTCCCTCAATGACATGTGTTAAGCAGTGGGGGAGATTAGGTGAAGTCCTGAATCCTGTAATAACTGAGTGAATTTTGGGTGAAGTTACTAGAGCTGGAGGCGGGAGGGTGACTTTTTTCATGTTCCTCACATCAAGTATGTAGGGTTTTCTTTATGTTTTAGTACTTTTAAAAAACTAAAGACATTCTCTATTTCTTAATTTTTCACTACAGCGCCATTTTCTGCAACCAATAACTTTTAGTTTTTTCCACCTAAAGACTTGACTGAGGGTTAATTTTTTTGCGGGGTGAAATGTAGTTTTTATTGGTTAACATTAGGACACATCCAGCTATCTGATCAGTTTTTATTCCAATGTTAGTTAGTGTTTGGAGTTTTTTTCTTCTACCATGTCCAGCATACAGGATAAATGATATTATAATTTAATAGATTTAACTTTTAGGGACCACGTGATACCAATTATGTGTAATTTATTTTTTTTTTTTATTTGAACTTTTAATATTTTTTAGGTTTTATACTTCTAAAACATTTTTTTTTACTTGTACATTTATTTCGTCTAGGGTACTTGACCACAAGGAGGCTCGATCGCTTTTACATTCTTCTGCATTATATAAATAATATAGAATGGTGTACCAAAATGGTGGCTCTATTACTTCTTGCCTGAAGCAGGAAGTAATAGAAACGTTATCATGGCAGCTATAGAAGCAATGGAATGTTGTGCAGTACTGTTCTTCTTACATAGTTACATAGTTAGTACAGTTGAAAAAGACATATGTCCATCAAGTTCAACCAAGGGTTTTGAAAATGTGGGTGAAGGGAGAAAGATAAGGAGTTTAAGCCTAGTTTCCCTATTGATGATGGCTTTGAAACCCATAAGGTAAAAACCAATCTGCTCTAAGGAAGATTTCATCTTTGATCTCAGAGTTGCTGTCAGACTGGATCCAGATATTTTATATGGCTACATACGTACTAATATTCTTTAGTTTCAGGTAGTTATCTAAGCCTTTCTTGAAACTCTCAACTGTTCCTGCTGCGACCAGCTCCTTGGACAGGCTATTCCACAGATTTACAGTTCTCACAGTGACTGTTAACTGCAAATTCATAGATGTTGCCCTTGTTTCTTAACAAAAAAATTATAATTTTTTTACTACATGAAATGGTCAGAACAAAGCCTTAGTTGTATTGTCAAACAACATATCAGTTTATTTAATATTTTTGGCACTTTGGTTATTTTTAGTGTTGAAATCACTGCTAATATCTGTGTTTTTATTGTGGCCTACTAAATATAGGGAACCACTATAAAAATGGAACCTCACTCACTATTATCAAGGAGTATTTCCAAAACAGAAATTTATGGTATATTCAGTAGAGCAGTACAGTATCAAATGTCCAACAGATGCATGGCCCACCTCTGGCATTGGCCAAAAATGTCTGACAAGGAAATACTTTTTAATGATTTTACAGAAGAAGCAATGTGATCATTATTTTCCTTTTTAAATGATTCCTAAATCGGATGGAAGAATGAAAAACCAAATGCAGATGTGAACCTAGCAAGAAAATCATCTAGCGCACAAAAGCAAAGCTCAAAAGAAATATTAAAGGGGTCGTCTCACTACATTGATTCATCTTACCTCAGTCGTGTTTTCTTGGTTTCATTTTGAATTCAGGGGCGTGTTTACTGGCTTCCACTAGGCTGCAGTAGAAGCCAGGTCTGTAGCTATAGCGACCAGCACTGGCAGGCTATCAGGAGAGATTGAACAGGTCTGTAGCTATAGTGACCTAAGGAGCTGATGCAGCCCATACAAGAGGGGATTTCTAGGAATAGATAGTACACTGTTAATGGACATATATTGCAAAGTGACTTGTTTCTGTAAGATCTTTAACATAAAAAGCAATGAGACATACAAAGCAATGAGACAACCTCTTTAAGGATTTGGAGAGGCCCAGTAAAAAAAACCCTCACTGAGATTCTGTGGCAGGACCTTACACCGGCATATTTCATATTTAAAAGTCTTCTATTGTGTCTGAATGAAAGCAATTAGGTCAGGGTAAGTGGACCAAAATAACTTCACTGAATCTTAAATTGAACTTTGGTTATTGCTGATAAAGATTACACAACCAGAGATTAAAGGGAATCTATTGATATTTTTTCTACTAATTATAATTATTAAATAAAAAAGGACTCTGTCCGGGAGGTCAAAACTGGCTGCGTCAGTAAGGGGTTAAATGGGTTGCCTAGTTCATACCAGGAGCGGAGGTAGGGAAGTATACTTTTTAAAACCTTTATTGGGCTGCAGTAGCAGAATATTTTGTTTTGTTATGAACTGGACAACCCCATTTAAGAAGTCCACTAATAAGAAGTAAACAGGCACATGTCCTGTATAGACAGAGAGTAGGCCCTCAGAATAATTTCCTTTGGTGGACCCAAGGAACTTCAGTCCATCACTGGCAGTGCTTTGTTTAGCCAATATAATGCCCGGTCATAGTGTTGCGATATATTTTATTGTCACCCAGAGAGGAAGTCAAGGCATCCTGACCTAACATCCTGACCTAACATGCTCTACAGTCCCTGACAGAAGTTCTGTCGCTTATCCATGTTGTGGAAACCGAAGCTTATAACCTGACTTAAAATTGATCCATTGGTTTTAGAAATGACTCATATGAAAGCTGAAACCGTCCTAAATGAGGTTTTGGTAACGAAAATAAATTTGCCGCACTTCTGAAATATTGATCATTTAAGGAACACAGGTCAGATTTTGGCAAGACAAAAGTTTTGTCGCCTTGTCATATAATGCACCCAATCCTAGTTTACAGCCTCACCTGTGCTCGCTAATTGATCGGTTAAATAGTGGGTGTGTATAAAAAGAACTCCAGCACCCTAGACCTTCACTTGAACTGCAACTTGACCTCTGACAACATGCCAAAAATCCAACCTGTGACCAAAGCCTTGATTATCAAGAGGCTGAAGACCAGATCCACTGCAGAGGTGGCTGGCGCCTTTAATGTGTCTCAGCGTCAAGTACAAAGAATTAAAAAAAGATTTGAAGAAACTGGAGATGTTTTTAACAAGCCCAGTACCAGGTTTCCACAACATGGGTAAGCGACAGAACTTCTGTCAGGGACTGTACAGACTACACCAATGCTGGAAATGCAAGAAGAAAATGTTAAATGTTATACATGCAGTAACAGCAGTTGAGTTATCTTTAATAAGCCAGTTGTTTACATGCAGAATAAGCAATAGAAAAATCAATAACAGTTCACAATGATTAATCTTTGTAACAAATTCCACATGCAGTGATTATTGTTTTATTTTCTCCATTTCCTTGTCCCCTGTACTGTACAGACAAATATAGCTATGTTACCAAATTAGGAGTTTGCAAAGCATTTTATTTTTAAAGAAGGATAAGGAAAATCAATTATACTAGCATAATTACATGCCCTGGAGAACATCAACAACTTATCAGCCATGATTCCTCCTTTTAATCGCTTGCATGATAATTTCAGATGTAAGAGCTGGAGGTATTACATTTAGGGAACGATTTACATAGAGGCCAATAAGACAGAGTGTGGCACTAGTACACTAGGACAGGTGGTTTTAGCTGTTGTTGTGGGTGCTCATTTACTTGCTGCTTCTGTAGAAAAAGGCATGTGCCACAACATGTTTCTTTTACATCATTGGGGACACATAAATCACATGTAAAGCAAATGGAAAAAAAAAAAAAACGATACATGCAGCATGGTTAAAAAGGGACAATTGCCAAATGTACTAATATTAAGAATTTCTTGAATGCCATTCTCTATAGTTGTACATCTGAATGCGAAATTTCAGTATTTTTAGAGCCTAGTACAACAGATCTAGAGGCTATTTTGGAATATAGATTTTCTGATTGGTCCCAAAAAGTGAGCTACCATCATAAACCAGCCTTTATCCAGATTATGGATTAAATAAATCACAGCAACTGCCATAGTTGAAGTCTGTGCTGCTTCATAAAAACAGATGCTCAGATTGACTTGTGTCCATTTTAGCTACATCCTACATCTTTTCCTTTTTGTCTTTTTATGAAGGTATAGTCACAAAAGCATGAAACAAAAAGTTCATACTACGACCTTAATAATATGGTCATATGTTCCTGTTATATGTTTGTCCTTATTATTTCCATGTTTATGACTTTTTTTTACCTACAGACATTCTTAGACTTAATCCAAAATAAAATAATGGTACATCCAGACAGAAATGTTGGATTGCTGAAAAACTTGGTATGCAGTTATGCCAGTGTAGTTATTGCACATAGGCAAATGATTGCAATTGTGGTCTGTTTAGATACTGGAGACGACATGTATGATTGGGACTGCACCAGTTATCTGGCGTAGGTTGAGCCAAAAAACTGTCATAGTCCTGTCCAACAGATGCATGAATAGTCATACACCAAAACTTGTCGCAGGCTGCACTAGACACAATGCGGCAAAACTGCACCAAAAGTTGACGCGAAACTGACATACAAATCAAAGTTTGGCGCATAACACTCTAGGTGCCACTGTTTGGTGCATAACACTCTTTCATACATACTGTCGTATTCTACACTCTTCTATATAGAACTGGTGTGTCAGCGCCAAGTGTCATATATGTCGCTCTGTGTCTGCTGATAACAGGAGGGAGTAGGTGGTAAAAGTTCTTCGAAAACGGCCATGTAAAAAGGCTCGCAGAGGCTAATTTTAGATAGTATACCTCTTGGTAACAGATCGTTGACTGTTAGATATGCCTTTTTGACACATTCAAAGACATTTTGCCCAGTTGACAAACTTTGAGAGGGGCACATCATTGGACTGAGAGAAGCAGGATTGTCATTTCAATGAATGGCTTGCCATATTGGCCATTCTAACCAAGCTGTTAGAAGGTGTTGGAAGCAGTGGTTACGCGAGGACATGACTGGCTCTGGATGGTCCAACAAATCACTAGTAGAGAGGATCGTTTGATCTGACAAGCACCAGTATCTTGCATAGTTTTTTTGTCCTCCATCCAGACACATATGGCACCATCATTACATACCCCTGTTTCTGTCCGGACCATTTTCAAGTGCTTAGCTGAAGAAAAATTGGTGTCACGGTGCCGATTTCATGCCCAACCGCTAACGGCCACCCATCATTGCCTCTGTTTGCAGTGGTGTCATGATTGAGAAACATGGACTGCTCAGGTTCTGTTTAGGATTTTAATATAGAGGCCTAGTGACTTGTGATGAGCGCTTCAATCCTGCCTTTGCTGTGGAGTGTCACTGAAAAGGAGACCCTTGTTCTTGAGAAAGATGCAGGAGCTACAGATGAGACTGGCAACTATCAGACATTTATGGCGTCTCCTATGGGTCCACAGCAGATCCCTTATTTTTTGTTTCATGTTAACTTTATATAGGAGTTGATACAATTACAGCAATACTAAATGATTTTTTATACTTAACTAGTTTTGCACAAAAAACTAATTTTTAGCTGAAATCATGTTCTTTTGTCGCTATACTCTTAGTCTAAGTTCACACGGCATAATTGAGGGCCGTTATTACGCCCCGCAATTACGCTGTGTGTTCGAACTCGCCAGCCCCATAGACATGCATTACTTGCAGCACATAAACGCTGTGAATAATTTGCATGTCACTTATCTCAACGCGCGCCGTATTGTACGAGCGGGGAGAAGAGGCGTAATCCATAGTTCTCTAGGAGAACTGAGGATGACCGTAATGCCTGGGCCGCATCTTGGCCCGTATTGAGCGCAGTACGCCGCGAAATACAGGGCAAAATACGTCCCAATTTAAGCCATGTGAACTTAGCCTTAGAGCCAAACTTTTTTATTTTTCTGTTGACAGAGCTGTAGATGTAACTTTCTAGTCACGTTTATTCCACCTTTAAACTCTAGAAGGCAATGTCAATTATGTATAGTTTTCTAATTATTGTTTTCCACTTCTTAAATTTATTTGTGAAAGATGTTTTAATTTTTTTTACGTGCCGATTTTATTTTTCTAACTTTTTTATTTACTTTTTTATTTTGTTGCACTAGGTGACTTGAAGATTCGATCCTTTGATTATTTGTATAATACACTGCAATTCTTCTCTATTGCAGTTTATTATTCCTATCTTTTTTACCTCTATGTGCAGCCTATTAGACCCTGTCTATGGCAGGGCTTAAAAACTTTCAGTCCTCTTTCTGTCACTGCACCAGTCAGTGTCCTGCAATTGAATCACGGGGGAATATAGAGTCTAAGGGGTGCTCAATCACTTAGATACCTCTGTTGCTATTAAATGCAGTATCTAAAGGATTAGCACTGTTGCAATGGATGGCCAGTTGTATCACATAGCAAGAAAAGATAAAGGAGGGTGTCTTTTAATATGTCCTATAAAGGGGAATCTATCTATGCCCCAGGTCAGGGAGCTGCTATGTAAGAGTAGCTCTCGTTTTGTCAGTAATAGAACAACAAAGTAGATGTCTATCGAGAAGGGGTTATTCATGAGACAATTCTAGTAGCTATTGTTTTCCTATATTCTGTAGTATAGAGATATTCTTTTTACAGCTCTTTTTAGCTAGCACTGTGATCCTCCTTGGTATCATCTATGTTTTTATTTAAAATGGTTTCACTGTTTTCCATAAATAAAATTAAAGGGGTTGTGTCACTACATTGATTCATCCTGTTTTCTTGGTTTCATTTTTGAATTCAGAGGCGTGTTAACTAGCTTTACTGGCTTCTACTGGCCTGCAGGGACACACAGCTGAGGACACCAGAACAGTAGCCATAGCGACCAACGCTTGCAGCCTATCTGGAGAGATTGAACAGGTCTGTAGCTATAGCAACCTGAGGAGCTGATGCAGCCCATATAAGAGGGGATATCTAGGAATAGGTAGGGCACTGTTAATGGACACATACGGCAAATTGACTTGTTTTTGCAAGATCTTTAACCTAAAAATCAATCTTTGTAGTGAGACAACCCCTTTAAATCATTGTACAAAGAAAAGCAATACAGTTTCTAACTGTAGGATGCACTTTCCAAATGTGTGATATTTGGTCATTGAACAGTCTGAAGTCTGTGTGTAAGTTATGACAGCTCAGTATGCAGATAACACAGAGATTCTACACATATTACATGATTCTCCCGCACAATGGCTTTACTACAACCTTATATACACATGGAGCGCAGATTCCCCTGCATATTTTTAACCTATTATTGACGCAGCCATTTTTGGCAATGTGTTTGTTTTGTCATTCCCTGCTTCTAAGAACCATAGTTTTTATTGATACTAATTTGGAGTATATATGACATTTTTAACATTTTTTATTACAATTCTTAGGGGAAGGAGAGCTTGCAAACAAACAAACAAAAAAAACCACGCAATTTTTGTTTTTTCCTTTTATGAGCCATATGGGATAAATAACGTTTATTACTATTAAGTTTACTTAATACATAGGGGGCTTGATTGCTTGTACATTTTTCTGCAATTCTAAAGTATTGAAGAATAGTGTCAAATTATTGTATTCCTATTATACCTTGTCATTATTATGCCCCCCCGCCATCCATGGAAACTGGTTGATATGCTACCACCTCATTGTGGGGGAATTGGTGAGTGGGAAGAGTTCCCTGTTGTATAACTGGGTAGATGCTGCGGTCGCAGTGAGCGTGGTATCTACGCAAGTTGAACAGCTGGGACCAGATATATCTCTGGTCCCGTCCAATGAAGATAAGGGTGTCTCTAACTAACTATTAGTGATGTATTACCAGACCACTTTGTTATTTTACCAGACACTGCAAGGAGCAGTCTACTACAAAAAACTTTTTCTTACATTCAGCAAAAATCTAACATTCCACTTTGAATGAGCTTACTGTGGCTACAGAAGCTACAGAACTACAGTAAGAGATCCCATACTGGCCAGACATTCACTCATTTTCTACTAGCCACAGGACTCCTTGCTCGGTTTTTCATGTAAAAGGCTTCTACGGTCTCCTGTACCTGCTTACCTGGAGGATTCTATGCAAGTTGGGTCTTTACCATTTATGCAGCCAAACCTCAATGCAGGACTTTTCTTGTCTTTTTGTTATTTTATAAAATGTATTTCAGTACTGCAAATATAATCTTATGCCATTATATCGCAGATAGCTCTTGCCTTTGGCTATAGCTAGGGGTGGTCCTATAATAAGGTATATTAGACAAGTTGCTTCAGGCAGTAGAAAGTAGAAAACAGCTAATTGTATGATAAAATGTGTTTATTCAGAGGAAACGTAAATTTTAAATCTTGGCTTGTGATATATGGAGATGCACTGAGGGTATGTGAGTGGTTGTTTTATTGGTATTTTTGCATTTGTGCAATCTCCCCATCCATTATACTGTGGCTTTTCTGCATGCTGGTGTGAACAGGTATTAAGTTAATGTGCAGTTTTTTATCATCTAATTGTTCCCCTAGTACAGGCAGTCCCCGGGTTACATACGGGATAGGGACTGTAGGTTTGTTCTTAAGTTGAATTTGTATGTAAGTCGGAACAGGTATATTTATTACATGTAATTCCAGGAAGAAAAAAATTGGATAGTACAGGGAACAGTTTTTACATTTGTTTTGCTGTCTGTGCCTTTTTTAGAAGATTTCAGCTAACGTTCTGTATCTCATGTGCAGCTGCGGCATGCTGGTACTTAGTTATCATGGGGCGTGACTCAGTGTTGAATGTCAGCCAAGCCCCATAAGTCTCCGTTTGTAACTAGGGGACGTATATAAGTCGGAACGATGTAAGTCGGGGACCGCCTGTAGTGGGGTGTGTGAGCTGCCTCTCAGCAATTAGCTGCATCTGTTAAATTTTCCCAGGTAGCATTTGGGCTAGAGTTGCCTGCTACTGGGTTCAGTCTAGTCCAGCCATTGAGCTGTGAATATGGCCTAAAAAATTGCAGTGTTTTTTGAGTAAGTAATGTCCCAATTTTTGTTTGTGTTTTTTTTTCTTGTAAATTGTTAGTGTAGGGACTCGCAAGACATGAGGTCCGTTGATGCCGGTTGCGAGCTTGCATATCGGGGCCCCTGTACCAACCAATACCTCATATTTAAAATTTTTCTAGTACGTCATATTTCTTATCTGCCCAACAGTGAGGGTGTCTGTGTTTTGTGTTGTACACCCATTTTTTGTATGTTTTTTTGTGTGTTATAAATGAAGCAGCGCCAGTCTTCTGGCGTCAAAAAGCAGTCGTAGCCCTGTTCTATAGATGTATGAACAGTCGTACTCCAAACTTTGGTGCAATCTGTGTTTCTGCGTGACACTTTGTAATGCGCCAAAGATTTGGGGCGTTCTGGGAGTGTCACACCCCATTCATAGAAGTAGACACATTTATGATTCTTTAACACCAAATCTAGGCACAGAAGAGTTAGAACAGCCAGACCAGGTTAAAGGTGGTCTGTCTGAACCAGACTTGTTGTATTGGCACTGCAATATGCCTGTATGTATGAACTGCAGAAGTACAGGTTCATGCATTCTGGCGCATTCCACAATACTAATGCGCGCTATACTATTGAGGTATCGGCGCCAAAGTTCATACATGTCGCTCTATGGGCCACATGTATGAAAACTGTTGAGGTCTAAAACTCACTTTGTTGCTCATAGCACCCAATCAGAGACCCCCTCTCATTTTTCCAGAGCACTATATGAAATGAAAGGGGCGCTCTGATTGGGTGCTGTGGGAAACAAAGTGAGTTTTAGACCTAGACAATTTTCATACATGTGGCTTTATGTGTTTTAGACAGTTTCTAGACACTTCTGTGCCTTGTCCGTCAAAGGGGATGTGGCCTCGGTCAAAGGGGTGTGGCTTCATGTGAAAAAGGGTGTGGCTTAATGTGCGCCAAAACATGTGCCAACATTTTGGTGAAATTAATAGTAACCCAACTTAAAAGTTGTGTAAAGTTAGACTAGACAGTTTTAATCTGCGTCAGATTTATGAACATTATGATAAATGTGTTGCATTGTAGGACTGTCTAGTCTAGCTTAAAACTGTCTTACAGTTAGATACTATTGATAAATGTGCCCCACTATATCTTGACACACCACACTCACCATAAAATGTCACAGACACACACTGCTAATCTGTAGCACATGTGATTGACTGGAAGATCCAGCCAATTATCACGAATATTTAATTGTAAAATATCTGCATTAGTGATTGGCAGTCTAGTATCATCTCTATACAGTAGAGTGTGGTACTACATGTTCTGTGCTGATCTTTACATGTGCCAGGATAAGCAGCTACTTTGGATACCAGGTAAAGGCAGTCTAATTTTTTTTCTGCTACATTGTATGTAAAATATATCACCCAAAGAAGTTCCTATCCTCAATAGGGAAAGTGATTTCTAGCTTTCAGCAGCTTGTTCTGCTGTTATATGTAAGGACCTGCTTTATCTGGATTAGTTATCTGTTTCATTTTCTTTCATCTTCATTTTGCCTTATAAGGGGGTGACATTTTGGGACTTCAGAACATGTTGCTAATTTTCCATAGAGTTATGGTTTCAACATACAATAGTCGTCCCAGAATTCACATCGTAAGTTGAGGGACTACTGTAGTCAGCACTCCAACAGAAGATGTGGAGAAAGAGAGCAATGCACCTATCTGTTCTGTGCAGCCACATGAGGAGTAAAGGGGGCTCCCAACTTAAGATATCATATCCTCTCTGTCACACAACCCTATACAACTATTCTACACCTTAAATTCTCTCCTCCATCCCCAGCACTCCCTTCCCCATTTCTCCTCTCAGCAGATGATTTTGCCACTCGCTTCCTAAACAAGATCAACCTCATCAGAGAGAGTTTAACCCCACTGTCCCCACTTCCCACCTCTATACCTGCACAATACTATTCACCCTTAGTCTGCTTCTCCACTGTCACTCATGACAAGCTTTCCTCTCTACTGTCTAAATCATCATCATCCTAGACCTTACTACCATTATCATCCCTGCCCATCTTTTCAACCTATCTTTAGCTTCTGGTATCTTTCTTTCATCATTTAAACACACTACCATCACACCCATTCTAAACATACCATCTCTTGACCCCTTCTCTCTGTCCAACTATTGTCCCATCTCATTGCTTCCATTTACCTCTAAACTCCTTGAACAGCACATCTATCTTCAACTGTCCTCTCATCTCTCCTCCAACTCTCATCTTGACCCGCTGTAATCTGGTTTCCGATCCCACCACTCACTGAAACCCCCCTCGCTAAAGCCTCACGCCACTACTCTGTCCTTCTCCTCTTAGACATGTCCTCTGCCTTTGACACTGTCGATCACTCAATTCTGCTACAAATCCTCTCATCCCTCAGACTTGGCCCTTTCTTGGATCTCCTCATACATCCCTGATCGGATATTTATCATCTCTCCCTCTCGCGCCACCTCCAATCGCTCTGTTGATGTCCCCCAGGGGCCCACTACACTTCTCTATCTACACTCTTGGCCTGGATAAGCTTCTAGCATCACATGGCTTTCAATACCACATGTATGCTGACGATACCCAACTTTACATCTTGGGCCCAGATGCTAACTCTCTACTTTCCCTGATCCCAAACTGTCTATCGTCCATATCCTCCTTTTTTCCCTTCTGTCTCCTAAAACTAAGCAAGGAGAAAACTGAAATTATCATCTTTCCACCGTCCCACTTTATCCCCTCCCCTGATCTTTCTATCACAGTCAACAGCTCTACACTCTCACAGGCCCCACAAGTTTGCTGCCTTGGCATAACCTTTAACTCCTCTCTGTCTTTCAAACCACACATCCAAGGTCTTACCTCTGCTTGCTGCCTTCACCTGAAAAATATCCCTCGAACCCGCTTATTCCTTAACTTTGATACCACAAAAGTGCTTGTCCATGCCCCTGTCATCTCCCGCCTAGACTACTGCAACATCCTTCTCTCTGGTCTCCCGTTTAGTACTCTTGCTCACCTTCAAACCATCATCAACTCTGCTGCCCATCTGATCCACCTCTCTCCTCAATACTTCTCTGCCTCTCCTCTCTACCAATCCCTACACTGGTTTCCCATTGCCTAGCGATTCCAGTTCAAGTTACTAGCCATGACCTACAAGGCTCTCCATAACCTGTCCCTACATCTCTGCCTTAATCTCTAGATATGTCCCCTCACACAATCTCTGCTCCTCACAGGACCTTCTTCTCTGTTCCTCACACAATCGACTCCAATACTTCTTCCATGCTTCCCCATAAACTCTGGAACTCACTGCCCCAACACATCAGGCTCTCCTCCACTTTCACTAGCCTCAATAGCAACCTGAAAACCCATCTCTTCAGGATTGCCTATAACCTACAATAACCCTGCTGCCACTACACCTTCCACAAGCATGTCTGCCCCTCACCTTCTGTCTCTTCCCACCTTCCCTGTAGACTGTAAGCCTTTGCAGGCAGGGTCCTCTCTCCCTCTGTACCAGTTGTTAGTCATTTATCATTTGATTGACACATGTAGGTAACCTCCCTTGAATGTACAGCGCCCTGGAACTAATGGCACTTTAAAATAAATAATAAAAATAGGTGAAACCTGCACTTATCAGACTTTGTTGCAATGCCCTAAGTCGCTGAGATGGGAATACCTATTTAAGGGTGTGTTCACACGACAAAGACCAAAAATCCGACCAGTATTTTGTCTTATTTTGGGGAGACGGCTTTTGTTCAGGGTTGTGGATTCAAGCCGACCCCCTTCGCACCCAGATGTTCATGTTCTGCCTGAAAACTGGGCGGAAGAATGAACATGTTCTAAGTTTTTCGTTATGCCGGTGGTGTCAAAAACAGTCCGAAGGAAAATCCATTCAGTGGGGACTGCTGCACGGATCTTCTATTAAAGTCTATGGGGAGCGTTGCATGTTGGTTTTCAGACAAATGTCCGATCAGGGATTATGAGGAATCCAAAAAAGGCCAAGTCTGAAGGAGAAGGATTTGTAGCGAATTGAGTGGTCACAGTGTCAAAGGCAGAGGACATGGGCTAAAGGGAAGACAAGTAGTGGCGTGAGGCTTTAAGCAGTTACTAGGTCCTAGGGACTTTGGCAGGGGGGTTTCAGGATGGTGGGATCGGAAACCCG